>PVJX010026289.1:0-26022 GCA_004027295.1 Dolichotis patagonum | reverse complement strand
GGTTTCCCCTGCACTGTTTGTCAAAGAGCCTGCCTTTTTCCCAGCATGTTTCTGACTTCTTTTCGAAATATCCGATGGGCTTGGGGTCCTGCTCTGCTCCACGGACCCCTGTGTCTCTTTCCGTCCCAGGACCGAGTTATTTTCCTTACTCTCACCTTGTAGCCAACTTGATCCAGTGTCCCGAAGCCTCCATCCTTGCTGTCTGCTTGGGGTGACTTTGGCTGTTCTGGGTCCTTTGTAACTTTGTAGAGTTTTGGGCCTGTCTTCTCTAGTTCTGTGAAGAGTGATGTTGACGTTTTAACAGAGATTACATGAAATCTGTAGGTCGCTTTTGGTAGTGTCATCTTTACGACCTTATTCTTCCGACCCACGAACGGGAGACTTTCCGCGCTCTGACGTCCTCCCCATCCCTTTCAGCAGAGTTCTGTAAGCCTGGCCGCAGAAGTCTCTCTCCTGCTGGTTATGCTGATTCCTGAGTATTTAATTTTTCAAGCTATTGTAAATGGGATCGTTTCTGTGATTTTTTCAGCGGGCTTGTTATTGGTGTGCTGCTGATTTTTGTGTGTGATTCCGTATCTCAGCTTCCCCGTATTTTACCTGGCTCCTACCGTTGATTCTACTGAGTGAGTTAATCCGGTGTGAGCTCCCTCGCTGCGGGGAGACCTGGGTCAGCAACTGTGAGATCAAGGTAATTAGACCCCGAGAAGGGAAGTGACTTTCCAGGGGGACACAGGAAATGGTCACCTGTGTGACATCTAAGATGTGGGCACCCCGTTCCTGTCCAGATGAGAGAATAAAGTAGTTCCAGTTCATATTTGCATTTATAGTTAAAACACAAAAATCACATTTAAAAGCCTGTGTCGCCCAGCGGTAAGAGTTCTGTGTACAGGTGCCGGGGGGCAGTGGCTCCCTCTGCCCCTGCTGCCGAGGTGGGGCTGCCCTGCGCCTCCTGTCGGCCCCCGGGGATGCAGGGAAACACACTTTAGAGTCTGTGCAGGTTCTCAGTTGATAGAGCACAGCCGTCACTGACGCGGCCCCGGTTCATGTCCCAGGAGTCCTAGGAGGTGGCTCATCACCACGAGAGGCCCAGGGAGGTCGCCGCGTAGCACAGGGTGGCAGCTGGCGGGGCAGAGACCGGTAGGGCAGGCTCTCTCCGCTGTCCACGGCTGTCCACGGGGCAGGAGGAGGAGCACAGCTGGGAGTGCTCCCCAGCCCTCTGGGAGGCTGGGTTATGGCAGCTTCTGCCCCTGCTCAGTGCTCGCCCCACGTGGTTCCCAGTTAGAACCCCAGGTGGGCATGTAAATAGTCAAAGTTTAATAACTAAGAGGGGGAGCCCCCTCCCCAGATTTACTATATTAAGAATGCTTAGGATTGTTGTGTGTAGGAACCTGACAGCGGTTTAAATGATATACATATTGCCAGGTGTGGTGGCGCACACCTGTAATCCCAGCACTCCGGAGGCTGAGGCAGGAGGACCGTTGCAAGTTCAAGACCAGCCTGGGCTACAAAGTGAGCTCAAGGCCAGCCTGAACTGCATAGCGAGACCTGTCTCAAGAAGACAAAAAAAAAAAAAATGTACGTATGTGTTATCTTATTTAACCAAGGACGGGAAGAGGAGGTCCCAGGGTTTCAATAGCTCCGCACCATCAAGGCCCCAGGCTGTGCGTGTCTCTCTGCCACTCCCCACAGAGTTCCATCTTTGTGTTAGTGCCTCCAAGTCACACAAGGGCTGCACAGGTCCAGGCATCAGGTCTACATCCAAGACAGGAAAACTGAGTAAGGGGAGGAACCAGTTAGCTTTCTTCTTGTGTCTTTGTTTCATCAGAAAATAAGTCTTCCCCAGAAGCCCCAGCAGACTTATTTTACTTCTCTTTTTGTTTACTATTATTGTTATTATTTTTGTCCAGAACTCATCATTTATAACTGAAAAGAAGATGAAAGAGAGAAATAACTGAAGAGGGCTGTGAGGGTCGGACCATCCACAGGCCAAACCCAGTCTGTGGCTTACTTTCACGTACATTTTTAAAGAAAACTGTTAGAGGTGAAGAAGAAGAAAAGGCATAGATCATGTGTGACCCCCAGAATGTCCACTCCTGGGCCCTCTGTAGGGCCCTTTGCGGCTGTTGCCGGAAAGCTCGGGGCTGGCCCGTGGGCCGCCGCCCACTTCCCTGCGTGAGTCTGCCCCTCCTGGTGAGCAGGAAGAAGGCCCTGCTGTTGGGAGGGGCTCGCAGGCCAAAGCTGGTTCCCAGGCCAGAGCGAGAGGACCCCTTGTCCCGCTGCTGGGGGCCAGCCGGCCACCTAGGCAGTGGTTGCACCAAGGTCCTGGCTCGGGTGGTATATGATGGTGGCGAGGGAGAAGGTTGCGTTTGTTTCTCCAGAGCCAAAGCCGGGAGATCTGCGGGCTGGGCAGAGAATCAGGACCTCCGACCTGCTGGTTTCCACCGGACCTGCTTCCTCGTCCTTCGCTCTGGCAGCCCGCACGGGACTGCCGGGGTAGCAGAGACCCACAGGTCTGGGGAAGCAAAGCCCTGGGCCAGCGGCTGAGGTCCCGAAGGCCTGGGGGCCGCAGACCCCGGCAGCCACTGCAGGAGTCTCCAAGGTCCTCCCTTCCCGCTTGCACCCCATGTGTGCCCTCTGGACGGTGTCGAGGACTTTGAGCAGCCGGGAGGACGTGCCTGGGTGGGGCGAGTTACGAAGTCCATGGGCTCCAGAGGGCAGAGCCTGAGGGGCCAGGCCACTCTGCAGGCAGGACAGCCGTCCCAAGGGAGCCGGGCCAGGGTCCAGAGCGGAGGGCCGAAGGCCACGTGCTGGGCATTGTCCTAACCTCCGGACCCTCTGGCGGCGGGTGTCTTTCAGTGCCCGTGTCACAGACGAGGAAACCCAACTTCCGAGCTTACTTGATTTCCTCAGCGCTGTAGCCAGTAGGCGGTGGGGGCCAGGCCGGAACCCAGCACCGCGCTGCCTCTGGCTGGCTTCCTCCTCCGTGGATCCCGAGGGCCCTGCTGTCCAGGGACCACAGTCCACTCTCACGCCTGAGTGTGGGCAGCACGAGGCCGCCTGTGGCGGCTTCCTTTGGCTGATGTTCATCCCGGGCCAGCTGCGGTCACCATGGGCCCCAGTGCAGACCTCCCGGAGGTCACAGCTGGAAGGTGGCTGGGCGGGCTTCCAGGAGGAGGTGGCGTTTGCCTGGCAGTGGGCTCCCCACAGTGATGGTAAAGGAGTGGAGGCTGAGAGCCTGGAGTCGGGTTCTGAGAATTCTGGTTTGCACTGGCAGAGAAGTGAAGGATCGTGGGAGACAGGCTGGTGTGCGGAGGTGCTGGAGGTGCCAAGCGGGGGGTTAAGAATTGGATGGCTCAGGTGCCCCAGGTCGCGGGGCTGAGCTGGGGGGGACTGGCGGGTGGGGCCGTAACAGGGTCTAAGGGGGAACCTGGGCGGGATCTTTGGGTTCCGCCTGGGCTCCCTCCTTGGGAATCAGAGCCTCCGAAGACCCACAGCCTGTCACCTCCAGGCTTCCAGTTCCCGTGCATGAATCCAGTGACCAGGGGCTGGCGCTCCCCTGCCTGCCCCTTCGGCTGCTCCCAGCACCACGTGGCTGTCCCCACCCGGCAGTGACCCCAGAGGCTGGAGAAGGGTTTGGGTTCCATGGCAGGGGACCCCTGTCACAGTGGGTCCCCAGGGGATGAGACTCCCATTGTCACATGTAAACGGCACCCACATCAGGGCCCCTGAGGGAGGTCGTCACAGAAGGGGCCCAGACAGGAGGAAATGCAGCCCGGACAGCGGGCGACAGAGGCGGCCGCCCAGCCTGCTCGTGTCCAGCTAACTCCTTCCCTTTCCTCCGCTGCAGTGCGGGGATCAGACCCAGGGCCCGGTGCCCCCCAGGCCAGCGCTCCTCCTCTGAGCATCCGGGCTTTTGTGGCCGTCTGTGCCGGGTTCCTCCCAGCTGGGACAGGCCCTGGGTGATAGGAGATGTCACCCGGGCTCATTCTGGCTGGGACGCCCAGCTGACTGTCCCCAAGGGGCTGATGGAGGGCAGGGTGCTCCCGGCCCCTGCCAGGTGCCTCTTCCTCCCCGGCAGCCCCGGGGATGGCACTGGACTGGCTTCCCTCCAGGTATCAGAGAAGGGCTGGGTGCCCACAGCGCTCAGGAAGTGCCTATGAGGCTAAGGGTGTCAGGGGGAAAGGACGGGAAAAGCCACAGGGCGGCGGTGGTTTCTAACATGCTCGCAGCTTGGGTAGCAGCACTGGGGCCTCCTCCAACCCCCCAGGGCCTGCCCTGGGCACTGATTTAATTTGTGTTTAATGCATAACACATTCATGTGGTCCAAAACTCAAAATCTCTACAAAGAACGCACGAGGAAGACTCGCCCGTCCCTCTCCCCGACCCTGTAGCTTCCTAGCAGCAAGCACATTTCTTCGTTTATTTCATGTTCTGCCGGTTTTCCTCATGCAAGTAAAAATGTCAGTGTGTTTTCTTTTTTGCCACTTTCTGACACAAAAGAGTGGGATTCCGTGTGCACCGTGCTGTGCCTTGCTGTTCTCATGTACCTATGAAACCAGGAGTGTCCCGTGTCCCAGAATACAGAAAGCACCTTCGCCCTCCTGTTTGTTTAAATCCCTTTTTACAGGTGCGTAGTATTCCACCAAGAGGCTGTAGCATAATTCAGGGCCTCCTGTGAACTGCAGGGCCCTGCAAACTTGTGCTTTCCCACACCAGGAGCAACAAATAGCGCCATTCCCATGGGCCCAGGTGCAGCTGTGGGGTCAGTTCCCAGACCTGCGAGGCAGCTGCCTGAGGCTTCTGGACTTGGGCCGGTCCTCTGCACAGAGCTGCCAGGGAGGCAGCAGGCACGTGCACCCCGCTGAGAGGCGGGAGGGTCCCCCTTCCCCACGGCTCTGCGGCAGGCAGGCTGCATGGTTGCAGCTCAGTCTCAGGCAGCCCAGTGTGAGGGAGGAAAAACGGGATCTTTGAGCGGTTTCCCTTTTCCTTGAGTGAGACCGGCACCTCTGTCCCTGCCGGGGCCTTTGTGCTGTGTCCGGCAACTCCGTGCTTTGCCGGCTTCTCCTCTTGCTTTCGCCCTTTCCTTCTGGTTCTAGGGGTTCATGACAACAGAGTTCCCAGGCAGACCACGGTCTTTGTGCTTTTGTTGTAAAGCGCACACTTGCATGTCCAGTACGCGGGATGCTGAGGCAGGAGGATCGCTGAGGGTCTCTGTGTGGCCCGGGCCGGCCTTACGCTCTCAGCGACCCTCCTGCCGTGGCTTTGCGGGAGTGCACTGCCATGCTGGCGGTCTGGGGTCCCTGACCTTGGGTCCTGCGCCATAGCTGGGCTCTGTCTGTGCCAAGGTTCTGAAGGAATTCGAGCAGAGTGGGGCGCAGCAGGTGTGGCCGCTCCCGGCCAACCTCACGGCGCTGTTCCCACGGGGAGGGAGGCTGGCTGCCAGCCTCGGTGCCCACGCCAGAAGCCTGCATGCCAGGTCCCGGCCCTCGGCGCTGCCCCTGCTGGGCAGGCGAGGGGCTGGGGAGGAGAGGTTGCTGGTGGCCTCCAGTTCCCAGGCGGTGAGGCCGGCCAGGTGCAGCAGGCCAGCCAAGGAGAGGAAATAGAATTAGAACTCGGGTGAAACCCAAGATTCCCGCAAACCGAACCTTTCCTGGGATTTGAAAAGAGGTAATTAATTTAGAAATGTTCTCCCTCAGTACCAAACTCTGCCAAGTGGGCCCGGGGCAGGAAATCCTCCCACTTGGGTCCCGGGACCTTGGGGTCCAGCGGGACTGAGAGGGAGGAAGCACTCGGTGGGTACCAAGTCCCCCGTCTTCAGCCCGCGAGGAGGCTCAGAGGTGGGATCGGGTCCTCCTCCTCACCCCACCTGACTCTGTGACCCCAAATCGCTTTACCTCTGAGCCTCCGCTGCTCCCGAGCGAAACTGCTGCTGCAGCGTGCAGCCTGCAGGTGTGGGACTCGATGTCTCCCGCAGGATCCCCACTTGCTTTCCGCTGTCTGGGGCAGCTGTGAAATCAGTCACATGAAGGCGCCTGGCACCTTCGGGTCCTCAGCCAGTGTCCCCAGGGCGGCGCTGTTGTGCCAACCGGCTGGGATCACCCAGGAGGCTCCAAATTCAGCGGTTGTCTGATTTGAGTCACACATTCACTCCACAAACACTTCCTGAGCCTGTCTTGCACCTGAGTGTGGGAGACATGTGGCGGGGGTGGGGCTTGGCCAGCCGCAGGGTGGAAGGGGCGGGAGGGGCATGGAGGCTCACCCCCCAGCCCAGCGTGGTGTTGACAGGTGAGGTGCGGGACGCGGTCAGGTCCCCAGGGCGGTATTAGTGCTCTTCTCAGGACCCAGGGGCAGCATCGCCCACTCTGCCCCACATGCGCCCAGCTGGAAAGGGCCGGACCCCTCAGCCTCCAGGACGGACAGCAATGCCACCCAGCCGCTGGCAGCCCAAGTGGACTAGAACAGTCGGGGCACAGTGGCCACCGCCTGCCGCAAGGGTGCTGGAGACCACAGAGCAGGTGACCCTGTCCCTAGGCTGGCCAGCCCCGGGAAGCAGGGACGCCCTGACAGTCAGGGGGACGTGGCTACGGCGGCCCCTGCACCAGGTTCCGGGGTGCTCTGGCCAGTCCCCGCGGCGGCTCTGCTGACCCGGATCCCACAGCCGAGGACGTCCCGCGGCTGGTCCCAGGAGCCAGGATGTAAGGTTGAGGTTTCTCTGCAGAGCTCCTGTCCAGGGCAGAGAGGGGAAGCCCGCACCAAGCTCCCACGTGCTGGGAGCTGAGCCAGCTGAGCAGGGCCGCGACAGGGTGGCAAAGGGTGCTGGCACCAGGCAGAGTGTGGCCTGGGTGGCCCAGCGCTCTGGCGTGGGCGAGGGCTCTGTGGGGGCAGCGAGGGCCCCGGGGCCTGTAGGCCTGAGCTCGCCCGCGGGGCGGGGCGTTTGGCTGCACTGATCCCTGAAGTCCCGGGGCTGTTCCCATCCCCAGCACGAGCCCTCCCGCCCCTCCCGAGCCCCCAGCCGGCTCCGCACCACAGGTGTCACCGAGGCACCCTCAGCCTCCCCCGGTGTCCCCCCAGGACCGCAGCTTTACCTGCTGCCACCCCCACGCCGAGCTTGGGGCACGCACTGCGTGTCTGTGGAGGGCTCACGGCACCGGCCGTGCACACGGGCAGCCAGGACCAGGGCCACAGGCTGGGGCAAGGCTGGGCCTGCAGACCCGGCCCAGAGCCGGCGGGCGGCGGCGGGGGAGCTCAGAGGCCAGCCCCGGCAGGTGGCCCGGGCAGATGGCTCTGACTATAGCAGCAGCAGAGGCCCTGTCACCATGTACCTTAGAAGGTCATCTCCACCCGCAATGTCATGGCCTCAGGCGGGTTCCCCAGCCGGGCGAGCCCAGGCTTCTCATTCAGGAAAGTGGCAGAGGGCTGGGGGTGTTCTGGGCGCGGAAGCCCTGGGCTTAATCCTGTGTCGCCAAAGAACAGGTCTCCTACAACTTCCTCTAGCCGTGCTGGGGGGTGGGCGGTGTCAGCGTGTGGGAGGGGTGAGCAGCGCCTGGCTCAGGGCTCCATCAAGGATGCTCTTATTATCACGGGATTCTTTTAAAAACTGTGTCTAGTTTTAAAGCACGTGCAGAGGCACTCGCCGGTTAATCCCAGCCACTCAGGAGGCTGAGGCAGGAGGATCCTAAATTTGAGGCCAGCCTAGGCAACTTAGTGACTTAGTGAGACTCTGTCACAGAATAAAAAGTGAGAAAGGGCTGGTGCTGTGGTTCAGTGATAGAGCACTTACCCAGCATTCGAGGCCATGCATTTCATCAAAACAAAAACACACAAACAAAAACCGTGTCAGCTTTAAACACAGATGTTTGTTTGTCAGTTTGTTTGGGACAAGGTCTGTCTACATAGTTCGGGCTGGCCTTGAACTCACAGCAATCCTCCTGCCTCAGCCTCCAGAGTGCCGGGACTATAGACATGTGCCATCATGCCCAGCATCAATTGATACTGTTATATTTAACCCCCAAACCTCCTTGTGATCTAGGTCAGGAGTGTCACTGTCAGGTAAGAGCCCCCCGCTTGCAGGACTTACTGCTTAGTCTGCGTCCCCCTCAGAGCTGGGTACAAAGCTGATTTTGCACCCCTGTCTGCCCAGTCCCAGGTCAGTTCCTCGGTATCAGAGGCGCAGCTACTGTGCAGTGTCATGGGGAGAATCCTGCCTCGGCGGAGACAAACACCACTCAGTGGCATCTCGGCGTCCTCTGATAGAAGGTGGGGCCTTGTAGGAGAGGCGGGTCACAGGATGACCGGGAAGGGTATATTCCTCCCTGGCTCCTTCCTTCTCTCTCTGCTTCCTGGTTGCCATAGGGTGGACATCTTTCCTCTACTAGGCCCTTCCACAATGCCATTTCTGCCTTCAAGCCAGCCGCCCATGGACTGCACCCTCCGAAACTGCGAACAAATAAACTTCTCATCCTTTAAGCTGTAGGGGACAGGTGTGTCATCCCAGGGAAGAGAAAGTGACTAATGCACTGTGTCTCTGTCTGTTTCTTCCCTTCTCTGTCCTGTGGCTAATTTCCACCCTACCTTCCTGCCCCCTGGCTTCCATCTCTGGCTTGCTCCAGGGTGCAGCTCACATTTCCACTTCTTCCAGGAAGCCTCCCTCATGCCTGCTATGTTCTCCTGCACTTTGGGTTGGTGCCTCCCAGCCACCCGCATCATGCCGTTTGTAAATTCGCACTAAACGTGGTCTCTTCTCGCCTTTATCTTTCTCTTTCCCCAACCAAACTCAAGGGCAAGAGTTTCATTGCTTAGTCCTGTCTCTGCTAGCACAAAGGAGGGCTTCAGGAAGTGTTTGTCGAACCAGTTAATATGATTCTTAGTGGTTTGCTTGCTCACAGCCAGTAAATCTTCGCATCGATACAAATCTAGGTCTTGTGGCATCTTGTCCAGATTGAAAAACATGCTAAAATGTAAAGGAGCAGACAAAAATACTGTGCAAACCCAGAACATTTTAGGGGCAACAAAAATGTCAATCACATACCAGTGCAAGCTAGATTGAGGTGAAATTTGGTTGTCTGTTTCCTTCTCCTTTTAAAAAAAAATGCAATTTTTTACATAGCCTTGTGTCTCTTTGATTATTCACTTAGTGTAGTTAATATAGTGTCTAGGGGTTGGGTTATGAGCTCGGCCCCTGGACGTTATTTTCCCCTGAACATTCTGATGGCTCTCAGTGTGATTACCAGTTGTCAACCAAAGCCATTACACCCGCCAGCACTGGTTCGAGCCGTGCACGCCAGTTGCAGGAATGCCCCATGTTCCAAGTGGGCTGTGCTCTCAGGAGGGAGAGTGGTGCCTCTCCACGTGATTTCTTTATTTCCCTGTGAACAGCAGAGGCCGAGCACTGTTCTCATGAGTCTGCTCTTTGTCATGCTGTCCTCTTTTGTTTTACTTGGAAGACGGTAACTGGAAGACTTGATTATTTAAGTACTCAGTGGAGACGCTGAGTCAGGTACCGGCAGCTGCCACGAGGTTGCTGGGACCTCGTCTTGCTTGCTCAGGGTACTCACCCACGAGGAGAGAGATGCGTGCACCCAGAAATCCTGAGCCCGCTGCCTGGTGGCTCAGCTGAGAACCCTGGAGTGGGCTGTGAGGACAGAGGGGATGGGGTCCCCGCTTGGAGAGCTCGGGAGGCTGCAGGGAGGGGGCGGCGCACGCTGTGAGCTGGAGAGAACGAGGAGCTGCAGAAGAGCTCCGGCTGACAGGCAGCGCCTGGGTGTGGAGTCCGCATCCCCAGAAGGCTTGGGGCGGAGGTTCTGGGAGTGGAGAAGCCTGGGCGCCCCGCAAAGCACAGCGGCAACCACGTGGGCAGAGACGACAGGCAGAGCTGCCCTCCTGCTCCCGGCCTCTGGCGAGCAGGCGCCACCAGCCCGGCCGCCCACAGCTTTCCTCACTGTGTTCTCTTTTTGTTTCCAGTCTGTGTTTTTGAGCCCTTCTTGCAGCGCACAGGGGCGACATGCCTCGTGGAGTTGGCGTGTGTGCAGAAGGCATCTCAATCCCTGCTTCACCCTCCCTCCCCTCCTGCCGTCTCCTGGTCTCTTTCCCCCTTGAGAATCATCTGTCTCCCTGTTTCCTGATATCTATCTTTTATTTTATTGGTTACTTATAGACTGTGTTCCTCATATAAGAGAAACCACATGAGATTTAAGCTTGTGGGTCTGATTTATTTCACAGAACATTATGGTCTCAAGAGACATCCATTTTCCTACGGACGGCTCAAGTGTGTCCTTTTCATGGCAGAATAGCACTCCACAGTGTGTAAACGCCATATCTGCTATGGACACATAGGCCACTTCCAGGACTGAGCTACTGTGAGTTTTGCTGCCATAGACATGGTTATGCATGGATCACTGCAACGTGACTTTAACTCTTTCGGAAGATACCTAGACAGGGAAGAGCTGAATGGAATTTCCAGCTTTAGTTTTTTGAGGAATCTCCACACCAGCTCCTACAGTGGCTGCACTAGTTTACATTCCTACCAAAGATACAGAAGCGTCCCTTTTCCCTCCCGCAGCCTCCCGGCATTTGTTTTTGGTTGATTTCTCAGCGATGGCCATTCTTTCTGGGTAGGATGGAATTTCAGGGTGGTTTAATTTGTATTTCTCTAATAGCCAGTGATGTTGAACATTTTTTCATGTATTTATGGGTTATTTGTACTTCTTCTGTGAAGTAACTATTTTTGTCTATTTTTTTTTTTGCTGGGGTCTTTCATTTGGGGGTCTAATTTTTGAGTTCTTTATATATTCTAGATATGAGTCTCTTACAGGCTTAATTAGGAAAAAAAAATATTTTCCCAGAAGTACCCAGAGTGCCCTTCCTGGGTGTGAGGGGCCAACATGAGGTCACATGACTCACTTCATCCAATCAGTAGCTATGCAGTGTGAAAGCACTGCCGCGATTGGTTTAAATGACACACGTCATCCACCCCTGAGCTCAGTCAGGGCCGTGTTAGTAAGGACTGAGGTGACCCTGTGGCTGCTGAATGAGCAGCCACGGTTCCCATGTCTGTGTTTCTGTGCTAACATTTTAATCAGAGTGATACCAACGTTGATGCATTTGCATTGAAAACACAGTTGCCGGACTCAACCTTAGGAAGCTAACTCACAAACTTCAGGACAGTTTTTCTCTACAGTGTACCCCACTTCATTTTCTTCCATTTCCATTTTTTTCACTTTAAACTATCTCCATGAGTACCAGCACTTCCCACGCAGATTTTAGGACAGAGGTTGTTTCCACTGATCCTTTTTATATGTCTCAGTAAATTTCTTGTGGATCATATTTTGGTGTTTTCCCCTTTCTTTTGAGATTATTTATGTCCAGTTTTCTCCTATCAAATTTATGGGTCAGTAAGTTTTATGTTGACTATGCCTATCTTTCATTAGGAATTGGATAAGAGACTGATGTATTTCTCACTTGATCCACGATAAAAATGTGGTCCCCACAGATAGGCAAGATTAATTTATTAGTCAGATGTCATACTGGGGCGAGGGGCTCAGCAAAGTAGCCCCATGGGCAACTCTGGCCCACGGTGTGTTTTCACAGGCTGGACGCTAAGAGTGCCTTTTACAGACCAGCTTTCGCTGTCTGTTTGATCATGGGAACCGTTAAGTGACTCTCAGGGAGCAGAGATATTATCCAGACCTGACTGTTGTAATTCTCCTCACTGACACACCCGTATCATGAAAGTTATACTCAGTGACTTCTATTACAGTTTGAATTTTGCCAATAAAAATTTTGTGGAAATTTGTTTCCTTGCTTGTCGTATAAATTCCACATAATCTTGATTTGGCCTCTTGACTGCAAACCTTAAAGTGCTTGCTACTTGATCCTTTGTAGGAAAACTCGTCTTGTCCCTGCCCCATGACGTGCTGACCCGAGTCTCTGATCCCAGGTTCCACCCCCATCCTGCCCTGACTCTGCCCCGCTGGGGTCACAGAGAGAACATGGTCACCCCCTTGGGCTGTTCAGGCTGCTATGACAAAACACCATAAGCTGGACACGTTATAAAACCAGAATTTGTTTTGCTGTGCTCTGGAGGGTGGGAAACGCAAGGCCAGGGCAGCAGACTGGGTGTCCAGTGGGGACCCACACCCGTGCCCTGGGGCGCCTGGTGCTGGGCCGGGCAGCTGCTGGGGCCTTTTGCGATCAGGACGCTGATCCTGTTCGTAGGGCCCCAGCTTTGGGGCTTAGCCAGCTCTCAGGGGCCCTGTCTCCCAGTGCCATCCCTGGGCCTAAATTTCAACCTTAGCACCCTGGGGGGGACAGGCATTCAGCCCGAGGGGTGAGTGAGGTCGGGGTGCTCTGGGGCCCCAGTTGCGGGGTCCCTCAAGAGAGCTAGTGAGGTCGAATGTATTCGTTGGCTCAGCATAAGGAAGCCGCTCTTCACTAAAAAGCCGGCCGCCTCAGAGCCGCTGTGGCCGCCAGTCTGCCTCCGCTTTCCTGGTAAGTGTGATGGGTCTCGTCCGCTGGCAAGGCCAGAGCGCTCCGAGTGAGGCCTCTGCGTGGAGGGGACCCTGACCTCTGAACCGTGGGGAGCCCAAGGCCTTCTCCTCACTCCTTCTGCCTTCTACTGACCTGCGCTCCTTTTTCTTTCCTTTAACAGATGAGGAAAAAGAAAACAATAGAGCATCCAAGCCCCACTCCACGCCCGCCACGCTGCAGTGGTAAGTGTCAGTTCCAGCCCGGAACATTCCTGCCCGCCAGGCGGGCGGCGGCACCTGGGGACCAGGGCATCGGCATGGCCATGCGGCCGGGGTCACCCACCTAACACCACTAAGTCTGTTCAGTCTGCAGGTGTATGTACCGTGCTCGACCTGGGTCTAGCTTGGAAATTTGCATTTCTCTTATTTGGGGGTCCGTTTTATTTCCATTGTCTAAATGCTGGCGAGGACCGGACTCCACACTGTCTGGCCATTCATTGATTTTTACTTGATTGTGTTATTACCTCTAATAATGTTACGGCAAATTACAGAAACAGAGGCCTATTTACTCTTACCATGAGCCCAGAACGAGTCAATAATTCAAGTAGGCTGCAATTATTTTAATACAACATTAACAAAATTGCCTGTCAGAACGGCTTTCCCTTTAATGGGCGAAATTCCTGAGCCCTGCGTAAGTGGCCACGCTTGTGTGCAGAGACAGATTCTCTCCTGAAAGCTGTGCTCGGAAGTCGCACACTGGGTTTGTCTGTTAGAGCACTCTCCGGCTGAGCCCCGGCCCTCCGAGGACCTCAGTGGTCAGGGGCTGTGAGTCCCCCGCGGGCAGGAGAGACTGAACGGAGGAGGGCGATACGGACAGGGAGGAAGTCAGGTCGGTCCCTTCCTGCCCCGGGCAGGCGCTTGCACACTTAGGGCCTTATTTCACGCTCACAGGTGTGCAACAGGGCTGTTGTTACGCCCATTTCACAGAAGGCCAAATAAAGCCGAGGCGGTGAGGTCACTGCCTGAATCCTACGCAGCCAGTAGGTGGGGACACGGGTCAGCCTGGGTCTTTCTCAGTGCAACCGGCAGATGTGGGGAGAAGGGAAGGCAAAGCCAGGGGAAGCGGGGTGGGGTGGGGGTCCCGAGTAGGTGAGGCTCTGCGCCTGGTGCCTTCATGAGAGGTGAGTGGGGAGGGGCTGCAGGGCAGGCAGCCAACCCCTCACGTGGCCTCCCCACCAGGGTCTCCGCCCGCAGTTTATTTGTCGCCCTCCCTTCTGGTTGTCTGGAGGCACAGTGCAGCTGTGACGTTTATAATCGCATCTGTCACACTCACATTTCACAAAAAGCCGAGCGCTCACACACTGAGAAATGCACACAGGGCACAAACGACCGAAAAGGCAAAGAAGGCTGGAGCTGGGGACCGGAAGCAACCTTGGCTGCTCTTTGTTCTTTGAGCTAGCACTTTGCTGTGTAGCCCAGGCTGGCCTCAAGCTCACGGCAATCCTCCTGCCTCAGCCTCCCAAGTGCTGGGGTTCCAGGCGTGCACAACCACACCCAGCTGATCTTGGCCACCACAGCACCGTGCAGCCTGGGAGGGACTTCGAGTCCCTGCTGCCCGGCCCCGCTGCGTGGGGCAGGTGGACTCTGGTCCTGAGGTTGGGACACATCTAGGGCCTGTGTGGAGCTCGGGGGCCCCTTAGCACCCCCTCCCTCCAGCCTGGCGAGGTTAATCTCGGCGCAGCCAGCGCCCCTGGGCCGCCTTCTGGACCAGTCACCTGCCACTGGACCTCGAGGCTCAGGCAGAAAATTCCAGAAGCAACTTCGGCCTCTGCTCACAAGGTCAGGGAGATTGCAGTCCCGAAGGACGCGCTGGACTCCCGGGGAAGTCAGCCATGAAAATGCGTGTGTGTTAGTCTCGCCATTGTCGAAGGCATTCTTTGCTCAAAGAACATCAGGTGTCTCCAGCTCCCCTTTCTGTTTAAGACGGTCTTTCTGCTGTGGGTGGGCATCGCACACCTGACATTCCTGCAGCTGAGGAAGCCGAGGCAGGAGGAGTCCAAGTTCAGGGCCAGCCCAGACAACTTATGGACCTAGCAAAACCCTGTCTGGAATGAATGAATGAATGAATGAATGAATGAATGAAAATGAATGACAAAAGAAAAGGAGGGCGATGGAACGGCTCAGTGTGGAAGCCCCGCTTCCAATCACCAGTACACCTCTCCCCCATCCAAAAAGAGAAGACACTGTTTGGTTATGACCTAGCTCAGGAAATGCTTCCCGAGCACTCTTCGCCTGCCGGGTCCCACTATGGGCTCCCTGGACGCAGTGGTGGCCAAGGTGGGGGAGGAAGGGCTCACCGGGTTGTCGTCACTAGTAAGTGATGGACAGAGGCGAGTGCTGCCCACAGGGTGGAGTGGCAGGGGCTGCCTCAGGGGATTCTCCAAGCAGTGACTCTTCAGCAGAGGGGGAGACAGGACGCCTTTCGATCAGAGCGTGCCTGACAGGAGTGACTTATACAGAGACCCAGGAACAGTCAAGATCAAGATGCCTCTGCCCCGGGTCACTGTGCCCAAAAAGGGGTCACACGATTTAAGCAAAGTTTCCCCCTTTTTGCTCTGGCTGCCTGGGAGCTCAGAGATAAATCCAAACTGACTGTTGGGTGATCTAATTATGCAAGTTCAGCGCTGTTTACCTACCTCTTCAATCTCTTCCTTCCTTTTTCTCATTTTCTTCCTCTTTTGTTTTTGTTTTAAAGAAAAATCTGGGAGATCAATGAATTCAGTCAATCTTTATTATTTACACAAGTAACCGTTTTCTTGTTACAAAATCAGAAGCCTGAGTTTGTTCTTTGGTTTTTACTCAACAGCAGCCCTGCACCTCCCTGGGGAGAGGCTGTGTGTGTGTGTGTGTGTGTGTGTGTGTGTGTTTACTAACCTTGCCTGTGCTTTTCTATGCACGTGAACATGGAGAAGTTTTTAAACGTGCTTTTTAAGTTTTTTTTTTTTTATTTTTTGTGCTTATCTTTATAAAAAGGACATGGGAACCTTGCACTGAAGATGTCACCCCTGCCCGTCACACACTGTAGAGGCACCACTGGTCCCTCCCTTGCATATCTGACGTCACCCCCAGCACAAACCACTTACAGATCAATGAGTAAACTAAGACGGCTGCTCGGCAGCAGGATCTCATCTGGAGGCTCGTGTGTCCTCGCGCTGTCCCTGTCCAGTGACAGCGTGTGGACTCCTGGGGAAGCACAGGGCCTCCTGCTCCGGCTGGCCTGCAAGTGCCCAGCCCGAGGGCCGCTGGCTGGACTGGGAGTTGAGTGCCCCATGATTTTCAATGTGTCTCCTCTTGGCCACCCCTGCCGCCCGCCTTCCCCAGCGCCCTGGAGACCAGGCCCAGCAGCCAAGCAGCCCAAACCGGCCGGGCCACGTGGTCCAGCAGAAAACAGGCAAATAGTGTCCAGCGCTGCTGCCAAAGGCTTCCCGCACCCTTGCCACGAGGTTGGTGCATCCCAGCCACGAGCCCTGGGTGCCGGAGCCCGAGCACAAGGACCTCCATTCACGCCCAGCCTCTCGGGGGAAAGCACCGTCCTCTGACTCCGTGGTGACAGGGCTCTCTGCTGTCATGACACAATTTAGGTGGCCTGGTTCTGAGGGGCGAGGCTGAATGTCCCTAGCTCCGGGTTCAACTGGAGAGGTCAGGCTGTGCCAGGAAGCGTGCTGAGCCCCGTGGGGCACTGCTCACCCTAGAAGGGCCCACAGGCAGGACACACAGGCACCCTGGGCTCTGAGGAGGTGTTGCCCACTGCAGAGTGACTCGGGTTTGACAGGACTGCAGCGGGGCGTGGTGGCATGTGGTCCTCTCCCCCCTGCCTCCCCTGCCCATTTGCAGACTGTGCAGTGACTTAGGAGTAGGTGGGCTCCCCAGAGCTGCAGGGCACCGAAGCTTTCATTACCCCGGGTGCCGAGTCCCCCACACCTCCCTGGGCTGCGCCCCACCCTGCTCGGGTGCGGCAGGCTGAGTGCCCCACAGAGACCGGCCATCGGGAGGAGCCTGACGCTGCCTGGTGGAGGGATCTGCCAGCCCAGTCCAGTGTCCCCATTCACCATCCGCTATGTGGTCTCTAGTGGGACCATAGCTGTGCGGTGTGTGATGTGATTCTGTCTAAAGAGCAGGAAACTGAGGCCGGTGAAGGACCACAAAGGGTCCGGTCCCATTGGACCCAAGGAGAGGCTGGCCAGGACTGGTTCTGGGGACACTGGGGCGGGACCCCCTTGCCGATGGGCTTGTCTCAGTGGCGGTTGATTTACACGGATTGGGTTTTGTTTTGTTTCGTTCTGGCCTTTGCTTACGTCGGCCTCAGCCTGGCCAGCGCCTCACGGCCTTCCCTGCCTTTGCTGGGCGCCTCCTCGGGGCTGCAGGCCCCTCACAGCCAGGGCCGGGCAGCAGTAGCTGCTCAGCAAACACAGACTCCTGGTCCACTGACAGCCTGGAGCACAGGACAGAGCCGCCGCCCTCGGTGGTGGGAGAGTCACCTCGCCTCCGTCTCTGCCTGGATCCCGGCTGATGCGGGCAGAGCTGAGGGCAACACAAGCCCCGAGGCGGAGGACGAAGACACCAGAGTCCCCGCCTAGGCGGGAAGCTGCCCCCCTCCTGCCCCCGGGCACCTCTGCCTGCTCCCCTGGACCCGCAGGGCCGCTGACTGTGTGGACAGAGTCCTAGGAACGGTGCAAACAGGCAGAGGACACAGTTCGCTCACTGCCCTCCAAGGGTCTTCCGTCCAACTATAAAAGGTCACCGGAATGGCCACCAGCAAAGGGGAACCGCCCTGGTCCTTGTGCCCTCTCGACCGTCGACGCAGCCGGCTGGGGGCTGAGGCTCTGCGCAGCTTCCCGTCGCCTTTCTCGGTGATGGGTTCTGCTTCCTTGGTTTTATGGGAGAAGGAAGTGAGTCAGAGTCCCGGGCGCGTCCAGCCCATCCTGCGCAAAAGCAGTGGCCATGGGATCCCAGCCCCAGCTGCCCTGCTCACCCCAGGGCTGGCTCTTGGTGAAGACCGCTGTCAGAGCCACCCGGAGACGCCAGGAGCCGTGGGCACCCAGGGGTGGCAGGGTCAGGGCATGCACTCTGTTATCAGGACATCCTGCCATGCAGACCCTTGCAGGCCCCAGGGAGTGGACATGAGTTTGGCAAGAAGTGACCGGCAAGGGCCCTGAATCAAGGCCGGCCGTCTCCTGAGGCTGTTGGTCTCCAGCAGGAGCCTGAAATGGTGTCTTCCTACAGTCTGCTGCCCATGTCAGAGCTTTTGAAATGGACCGGTCAGTTCATTAGAAGGAAACACCGCCCCTTGAGGCTGCCCCCAGAGCCCTGACCCCCAGTGAACCTGCTGCTGGGGGTCTGGAAGAGGGCAAGCTACGCCCCAGGGTTCCGCAGTCATGGGGCAGGCGACACAGGTGAGCGGCTGACCCACACTCGCCGCCACCCCGGGAACCTTGGATGGGAGGAACCTGGGTGCCTGGGGCACTTTCCTGCCCCGAGGGACGGGCAGCCAGTGCAGGAAACACCCGGACTCAGCAGCCAGCCAACCGGAGGAACCAGGGAAACGTCGAGACGAAGGAGCAGGTGCAAGCTCAGCCCTCAGCCCACGCGGAGCAAGCCCGGGAGACACAGACACAAAGGACACTAGAAGTCACACACCTGAAACCTGTGAAGTGATGGCAGCTGCAGTGAGAGACGACAGGTGCTTGTAAGACGCACACAGGGACACTGGAAGCCACATGCCTGAAACCCTGAGATGGAGACGCAGGAGAGAAGCAGCTCAGTGCTTGTGCCGTCCGGCGGACTTCCAGGCCTGCGTCTGGGGCCTGAGCGGCCGCGAGGGAAAGCTGCACGCGTTACAGTTACAGTCGCGATGCTCATTTCTTCTGTTTTGTTTTTGAGGTGCAATGTCGTCCCCTCTGTTTTGTTTTGTTCTCATTAAAATTTTAAAAAGTGACCGGGGAGGAGGCTAGGGGGATGTAAGTACAGCTCCCTCCAGGGTTAGGGACGGGCAGGGGGCCACACATGATGTGGCGAGTCTGCTCCAGGAGGCTGGAGAGGGAGTAAGTGGGGGGCAGGGAGAGACACCCGTGGGGCCGTCGGCATGGGCCTGGCGCTCGGGGAGAGAAGCAGGCTCCTGGCAGAGGCCAGGCAGCCGCCGAGGCCGGCAGACTGCTGCGCCCTCCTGAGGTTCTCTCCCCCCACACACTGCAGCTTCAGGTTTCTGGGGCAGCCGCAGTGATACATTACCACACTCTGTGTTTTTGAAAAGACCCTGCTATTGGTTGGCAAAACAGAAGGAAAGATTTCTGTGAGAACTTGAGAAATGGAGCCAGACATGGTGGCACAGGCCTGTAACAGCACTCAGGAGGCTGAGGCAGGAGGATTGCTGTGATTTTGAGGTCAACTTGGGATACATAGCAAGACTTTGTCTCAAAAACAGACAACAAAAAACTTGAGAAGTGGGCACTTTGCGCACACGAGAGGCCGCAGGTTAAGCTTGCGAACCCGGGATCGTGTGATGCTGTTTGCTGCCCCCCGCCCGAGAAGGTGTTGGCACAGGGCTTTCTGGGCGCACACAGGGAGGCCAAGAGCTGAAGCCCCAGGGGAGAAAGAAATCTCTGTGCGACCCTGGGCCTGTGCTAACGGCTCGTGCCAGCTCGAAGACCGGGTTCATTATCCTCCCTAATAGGACAGGCTCAATTCAAACCCGACCAAGTTGTGAAACACAAGATAAAGAAATGGAACGCATCGGAGATTTTTTTGTGTCTGTGATCATTAAAAAAATCCAGGTATAATGGGGCATTGTTCCTCATGCCAGACTAACGATGCCCTCTAAAGAGGGGAAGAAAGGGAAACTTTCATCATCAGATATGAAGAGAAATAATTAACTGCCTTCTCCCCGCCTGCCTCGGTCAGGGAAGCGGACGTCCCAATTAGCAGCTTCGTTCTGCAGCCTCTGGAGTCTGCCGGGTGGCAGCAAGGTGTCTCGATGCGGTTCCTGTAGAAACTCACCAAGCATCAGAGGTGCCTCGCGTGTTGGCCCTGTTGTGCTTATTAAAATGCTTCATCGTCACAGGCCACCTGGCTTTCAGTGCCCAGTGGCTCCGGGCAGAGGAACAAAACACGGAGAGAAAGGCAGTTATGTAGACGGCGCTGGCCTTTGACAGGTAACCGCTTAATTAGCTCAGCCGCGCCACGGCCACTTCCACCGTCTGATTCACATAGTTGTTGCTATGGGTTCCGAAACATGGTGAGTCATCAGCAGAATCTCGTGTTTTGGTGCCGATCGCTTGGCCAGATTTAGTGAGAAAGCAGCAATAGGAACCCGGTACAGGGGCCGGAGCAGTAAATGGCGGAGACGCGGGCCTGGCGGAAGACAGACCATTGCTAGCACCACCTTCGGAAGCATTACTTCCCCCACGACTTGCATCCCTTGAACAGGTCTGACTTTGGGGACTGGGACCCATTCGCCCACAGAGCTCAGTTAGGAACCTGAGGACTTGCTTGGTCTCCGCTCCCCACATCCGGCCGCACAAGTCCCACAGCCTACGTGTTCTCTCTGTCCCCTTGACTCATGCCATCCTGCCGTTCCCTACCTGAACCAGGAGTGGCTTCTAACCAGTTTCGTTTGTTCATTCATTCATTCATTCATTCAATAACTCAGACTTTCCTAGACCACCTTGGCCACCCACCACAGAAGTACAGGGTGACTTTCCAAAGAATGAACTGGCTGTCCAAGGTCCAGGCCTAAAAACAAGAAGAAAAAGAGGAATTGACTTGCTATCACTTGAAAGGATCCTATACAAGACAAATTCTAAATGGTCTGAAGTGCAAGCTTGTTAAATGTGCCCGTGGATTCTCCTGCCCAAAGCAAAGCTGAGGTGCCCTTTGGCGTGTGTAAGCAGAACGGGCCCCTTCCTTCCTCCCCCGCACCGAGAGCTGCGCCCCAATTGTTCACCTCTGTGCAGTAGTTTGGAGATGCTCCATGGCGCTGGTCTAAAGCGTTGAAACGAAATCTTTTAAAAAAAGTCGCTCAATGAAACTCTAAGAGTCTAAAAGAAAACCTTTGAAACTTGAGTCTTTGTCGTTTTTGATGTGCTTTTATTCTCAAGCCATTGTTGCCTAATAGAACATACTGAGCTTTAAATTCGTTGTACTCTTCGGTTTCCGCTTTGCTGGATGCGTACCCCCAGTACCCCCCGTTTAAAGAAGGGAGGTTTATTTGCTCAGGGGCTCAGTTCATGCCCAGCCAGCTCCTGGGCAGGAGCATCACGGCGGAGGCTGCGGTGAGCAGAGCAGCCTGCTTCGTGGTGGTCCAGACGCAGAGCCAGGGACAGCACCAGAGAGGAAGGAGCCGGGATCAGACATAGACTCCAAGGGCACATCCCCTCTGTCCCCCCAGATGTGAAAAGTGTGCTTTACAATCCCCTAGGAAGCACCCAAGCCAATCAAGTTGGCAATAAACTTAACCATCACCGTAGTGTTAGCTAATTTTGCCTCCGATGACATTGTTGTTGTTATTTATGTGACATCCCAAAAACGCTCCAGTCTTCCTGCCTCTGGGCCCCCCTCTTTTTTTTTCTTTCTTTTTGAGTGCCATTCTAGTGCCTTCTTCTTTTCAGAAGTGTTTTTCTAGGAACTGCTCCCTGCCAAGCCTCATTCCTTTGCTGGCATTGAAAGGTTTCTTCACCCCATCATGGTCTTTTCCTTCGAGATCCCTTCCCAAGCTGCCCTTCCCATCCCAACCAGGGTCCCCCATTCCAGGCACAGATCCACTTTCCTCTCAATCTCTTGCCTGCCACCCCTGCTAAGGGCTACAGCAGAAGACCATTGGGCAACACAAGAAGTGAGCTCTCCTGCTTGCTGGTCACATTGGCGGACGAGTTACACTCCTCGAGCCTCAGCATCCTAACCTGGAAGCTAGTTATAATTTTAATCACCACTTGTGGCATTGTGGAAGTCAAGTGAGAGTCTGTCGGCCCCAGGCCTGGCACGGAGCAGGAACTCAGCAGATATCACCTGTTGTTTGCTGCTACAAAATTCCAACCCCCATTTCTCTGTGAAACCTTCATTCCCCATTCCCACCCCCACACGAAGCTATTTTCCCACTGTCAGCTGACTGCAAGGCATGCTGGGACACAGGTCATGTCTTACCCATGCCAGGGCTCACAGGAGCCCAGCGAGGTACAGAAAATAGACCTGCTGCAGGAAGAACACGAAGAAGGGACGAGGACTCGGCCAAGTCCCGGGCACGGCTAACTCCGGCCAGGGAAACGGGTCCAGTGCCGTCCGACCGCAGCTTTTTCCTGAGACAAGAAACCTAGTCCCAATGTGAAACGCCCTGGATTTGAGGAGTTGGGCAAATCCTGTCAGGCCAAACAAAGCGTCCCTGTGAGACCCCGGGCTGTGATCGCTGCGGCATGTTCAGACGTGCCCGGGCTGGTCGCCAGGACCCTGCACTCACTCTCCAGAGAAGCAATCTGGGGGTAGTGGGGGGAGGGGCGGCCAGGCTGAAATCTCGGGGTGATTTCCATTCCCAGCGGGCCTGGGACTTCGGGAAACCAGTTCTGTATGCAAAACCAGTCTCCTGCCGGGAATTGCACTTCGAGGTCCAATTCCAATGTTGGGGACGCGCACGCTACAATGTAAAGCCTTTGTTCTGTTCTCCACTGTCCCAGATGTCAAGAAAGCTGCCTGCCACTCCGCAAATATTTGTTGAATGAAACAGTGCCCTGGTCTTCATCCACGCTCCCCCGTGGCGTCCCCAGTGCCTGGCAGGTCCTAAGGGATCGATAAATATTTGTTGAGTGGGTAATGAATTGAAACAATCTCTGAACACGGACGGAGCCCACACTGACTGTGTGCCCGGGAAGCAGCTAGACCTCAAGGGTCCAGAAGTGACCGAGACACCACCCCGGCTCAAGGCGTCCGGTCGCCCAGGAGGGTTATGTAAACCGTTTCCCGGAACAGTTCTGAAGCCCATTCCGAGTGGCTCGGTGACTCCCTTCCCAGGAGAGGAGGGAGGGGATGGGATATTCAGGACCGCGCAGGGGGTCTTGAGGCAGGGCTGTACTGGTACGGGGCTGGGATATGAAACGTCTGGCCTGGTTCCTTCCCGGTCAAGGTCACGTGTGGGAACGGGCCGAATGGGCACCTTAGGAGGCCCAGTCCTGATTCCACTCTGGTTACGGCAGCCCTGAAGCCGAGACCTTGGCCAGCGCTCACCGAGGGAGCGGGAAGCCACTTGAGGACTTGTATTTCATTGCTTTGGAATCACTTGGGCCCCTTCCCTCAAAACATGTTTAGGAGAAAAGAGTTATTTGTCACTCTAGCTCCCAAACTGGGTTCCAAGTGGATTCTTTCCTAAATCCAATTCGAGGTCAGAGGAGAAACACGTTCTGTTGGTGAATTTTTTAAAGAATTTTATTTAAAGAGAAAAAAAGCAAAACAGAAGAAAGGGTAGAAATAATATAGAATTTCAAAAAAAAATTAAGAAATCACTGCTTGATAAATTACATATTGTCTTCTTAGAAATAGTTGTTCATGTTACAAAATTCAGGCATACAAAGTGAACAAACAGTGAGGCTGTAAACAGTTCTGTTCAACGATCCAACAAAAACTTGGTAATATGGTTATCAATCCCACACACTTAAACATACATGCTGTTATATCCTTTAGCGCATTTTCTTTTCCTCCTTTTGCTTTTTAAGTACATTATCTGTTTAGCTATATCATGTTTCAGCTTGCTCCATACCTTATTGATCTGTTTGTTGTTGGTATTTCCTTTTTAATCACCTTATATAATTCTGTTGTTTTGTTTTTGAGTTTCTTGTCATCCATGTCACATGGATCAGCTTTGATGGAGTTGAGAGTTTTGGGAGCTATTTTGTTACCTTGTTTTCTCATGTTCTGTTGTTGTATTTTTAGTTAATTTTCATTAACTTGGAGGTAGTAATATACAACAAAACAGGATGGAATAAAGCCAATTGAGACAGTATAGTGAAATTGGCACAGAACTTCACAGCAGGTCTGTTGGTGAATTTACGGCACAGTCAGTGTCCCCATCTCTGCAGGCTGGGCCCGAAGAGGGGTTCTCAGGTCCCCACGGGCAGGACGACTTTGCCGCAGAGTCTAACCTTTTTGTGTGCCTGGGGCAGTGGAAGCAAGATCCATTTGGATGCTGAAATTCTGGTGCGCAAACCTAGTTTTCATTTCGTCCCCAATATCTAACACGGGGTGGGACAGAGGCACCCCATGGTGACTCGTGGGGAAAGCGATGGGTCATGGTGAAGTCTCATCTTACGAAGTATTTACCACGCCCGTGCCGGGCACTACACTAGCGCGTGTCTGTCACATGTCACCTGGTCTGACGGTCATGGTCACCCTAGGAAGTAGCTACACAACACTTCCTGAGGGAGACTGAGTCCTGAGTTTACGTGACTCGCCCAAGGTCCCCACGAGGCTCTCCTGAAGACGCCTCTGCTGTGGTCCCTGTAACCTGTACTCTGGGACAGGGCGGTGTGGAGCCATCAATGCCCATGCAGCAGAAGACGAGGTCATCTAACATAATCAGGTGGCAACCGTTGTGGCCATGAAACCCCGCTAGCTGGGGCTTGGTAGGGTCTAACTGTGCAAGCTCTCTTGGGCCCCTGTTATTCCAGACTGTGCCCTGCCTGGCTGCTTTTTGTCACCAGCAAGCAGTGTCCTTTGCCTTCTGCCTGCTAGGATGGCCGTCCACGTGGGCGAGTGGTTCGAAGCCTGTGAGACCTCGTATCACTGTTGGAGTTTGGGGGGACTGATCCCACCAGAATACAGCCAGGCCAGTGACAGCGCAGAGCAGGAGTGGGCACTTGGGCTGGGAAAGTGGCCGGGGCCACACAAAGGAAGACAGGTCACACTGACCTGCTAACTCCTTGGTGACCTCGGGCAGCTGGCTCTCTCCCTGGGCCTGAATCCCCATCTGTAGGGAGAGGGTCATTTCCAAGGTCTGCCCAGCTCCACAGGAGGACGGAACGAATGGACGCTTCTTGCCTAGGGAAGTAGCTTCTGTTTTGCTCATTGCACGGTTATTTTTCCTAGGCTGGAGGAAAACTACGAGATCGCGGAAGGCGTCTGCATCCCTCGCAGTGCCCTGTATATGCACTACCTGGACTTCTGCGAGAAGAACGACACCCAGCCCGTCAACGCCGCCAGCTTCGGGAAGGTGAGTCCGCCTCGGGCCCCGCCCGCTCTCCTCGGTGCACGTGTGGGGTCCAAACAGCTGTCCCAAAGCAACACCAAAACAGTGATGCTGAAGTATTTGGTAAAACTTTTTGCTGTAAAAATCTCCTACAAAGCCGGGTGTGGTGGTGCACGCCTATAAGCCCAGCACTTGGGAGGCTGAGGCAAGGGGATCATTGGGAGTTCAAGACCAGCCTGGGCTACAAAGTGACCTCAAGACCAGCCTGAACTGCATAGTGAGCCCCTGTCTCAAAAAGACAAAAACAAAACAAAACACAACAAAAAACCCTCCAATGATTCTAAGACGTTTTAAAGAAAAAAGCGGATGGAGCAAGTACTTTCCTTCCTTGGAAATGGACGTTGTGGACTCACAGGTGTACTGCACATATGTCACCAAGCCTGGCTTTGTGCCACAGATGCCTCAGAGATGCCCCGGTGTTGCTGTTGGTCCCGTCACCTCGGGGCCCACCCAAGGTCTACCTTCCGATAAAAACTTACTCAATCTTC
Source organism: Dolichotis patagonum (assembly GCA_004027295.1). Taxonomy (NCBI): domain Eukaryota; kingdom Metazoa; phylum Chordata; class Mammalia; order Rodentia; family Caviidae; genus Dolichotis; species Dolichotis patagonum. The sequence continues at coordinate 790 of PVJX010026289.1, read as the reverse complement.
AGGGCTCTATGTATCAAAACATTGCTAGCCCTGGCCATTCAGGAAAAGCTGCCCAGTATCCCTGAAGGCTGGCTACTTGTTTCCTGAAAGGCTAAAGGTCTAGACTTTAAACCCCCAGATACCAGATTTAAGGAGAATCAGTACATTGAAACTCTTCTTTTTATTAGCTGTTTTTCTAGGTATAAATTTTATTGCACCTGGTAACAAGAAGTAGGCAGGCGTGACCTGCACCTGGTTCCTTTTGATTAGTTCACGTCTGCAGGTCCCTAACGATCACAGTCATCTCGGGGAGTCAGTGCACGCACGGAACAATGCCTCATTCTTTGTTTCTCCTCTCCCGCTCCCATCCATCTCTTGGTCCCTTTCAATTGGCCAGAGATGGGTCTCCCTCTTTGCTGTATCTGTCTTTTGTTTTGATCTTGATTTATACTTTGCATTTCTCGTATTAGAGTCACCATTCGATATGTGAGTTTGTGGGTCTAACTTATTTCACTTAACACGATGGTCTCAAGCTGCGTTCATTTTCCTACAAATGACTCGACTTTATCCTTCTTTACGGCAGAGTAGAATTGCATTGTGGGTAGACCCCACATTTTCTCTGTCCATGTATCTGCTGATGACCCTATGGGCCACTTCCCCAACTTAACGGCGGGCAGTTGTGCTGCTGGGACACAGCCGTGCGTGGGTCGCTGTAATGTGAAGCCTTTAACTCTCTCAGGAAGATCCCTGGAAAGGGAAGAGCCGAGTGGAATGGAATTTCTACTTTGAGGAGTCCCTGAGGGTTAGGGTT
>PVJX010026288.1:0-26019 GCA_004027295.1 Dolichotis patagonum | reverse complement strand
TGAACCCAGGGACTTCATACTGAGCTACATTCCCTGCCCTTGTTTGTTTATTTATTTATTTTTCCTTATTTATTTATTTTGAGACAGGGTCTTACTAAGTCACTAAGGGGCCCAGGCAGGATTTCTCCTGCCTCAGCCCCCAGAGTTCTGGGATTGTAGAATGTACCATCTCACCTAGTGTATCCTATTCCTTAGCTTGCTTGCTTGCTTGCTTGCTTGCTTCTTTTTTTTGCCTTTTTTGAGACAGGGTCTTGCCATGCAGTTCAGACTGGCCTTGAACTCACTTTGTAGCCCAGGCTGGTCTTGAATTTGCAATGATCCTCTTGCCTCAGCCTCCCAAGTGCTGCGATTACAGGTGTGCACCACCATGCCTGGCTCCTCTTTTAAATGTTGAAGGCTTTGTTTAGCTCTCATGAACCTTGATCTTCTAGCACGTCCAGTGGAAGTGGTAAGCCAGGAGCAAGCTTCGCTTCAAGGAGGGCCTCCTGAAGGGTCACTCACTTGCGTTTCATTTGGGAGCTTCCTCCAATGGTCACACTCCCCAAGGAGCACTCCTCCAGACTGTCCTTCCATACAGGCTGGTGCCCCTTCCTGCGTCTGCTCTCTGGGGCTGGGTCACTCAGGGAACCCTTACTTACCCTTACTGTTCCCCCAATCCCCTTGGTACTGGGGATCAAACCCAGGCCATTACACTGAGCCACATCCCCAGCCCTTTTTTAATTTTTATGTTTGGGCAGAGTCTCACCTAGTCTCTACATTGCCCAGGCTGTGATTCCCCTGCCTCAGCCTCTGAGAGAGTTAGGATTACAGGCATGTGTCACCATGCCTGGCCCCAGTGTATTTCTTTTTATGCCACAGTGTACAAGGTATAAGTGGGAGGCATGAAACCTCACCAGCACAGGCGACTCTCCCCAGGACCCTTTCCCAGCCCCTCTTGCTTCTTTCCTGCAGTGGCCTGTTCTGCATGTGAGCGACCCAGTGTGAACCTTCAGAGGGGGAAGAGCGGAGTGGCTAAGCACAGGGACTCCTCAGACACCACAGCCTCTGCAAGCCTTGGTGTCCCTATGTGTAGGAGGAGGAAACAGGACATTATTCCATGGGCAAAAATAAAAAAGTTCAGAGGGCTTGGCGAGTGGTGGCAGACATTAGTGCCAGTCTCAACGCCATGGACTCTCAGAGGGCAGCAGAGAAGACACCAAGTCTACCCTTTCTCCTCTCTCTTAAGAGAACATAACAGGCCAGAGAAAAGGAGCTGACTAAGCTCGCAGGGGACACACAGCCCCTTTTTTGCACTCATTTTTCTATGATGAGAAGGGGAGACCAAAGCAATTTCTGTTTCAGAGTGATTTCCTGTCTAGGGAGCCAACGTTAGCCAGTTTCCAAAAACATTCAAAGAGCCTTGTGAATCCAAAGGTCTGCCTAGAAACAAGTGATGAGGGCCCTGGTCAGCCAATGGGATCGCTCTGGCCTTTCTACCTGCCGGGAGCTCCCCTTCCTCATCCTGCCCTGTGAAAGGCCGCTTCGCCTGAGTGGGGTATTTCCAGCTTTGTGGCTTTCACTTCCACATGTGCCAAGTGGGCGGAGTGGCCTCCTGTGGACGAATCAGATTCCTCCCCAGCACCAACTTCAAGAGGTGAGCGTGAACTCAGGGTCCCAGACACACAGGAGGTGGCAGCAGTGACAGCAGCAGCAGCAGCAGCAGCTGTGGGGAAGACCAGAGACCAGAACCATGGAAGACCAGCGAGACCTTATCTCCAACCATGAGCAGCTGCCCATGTTGGGCCAGCGCCCTGGAGCCCAGGACGGGTATGTGTGTCCCCAGGGGAGAGTACATGGACTACTGCAGGTGCTGGGAGGGGCACTGTCCCAGAGTCCAGGGAGGCTGCCTGAGGCCGACTCCAACACTGCCTTGCTGGGTGACTTTGCACAAGCAAGTCTCCGGCCCACTCTGGGTTTTGGTTCCTCCTCTTCTAAAATGAGGGGTTCCTTAAGAGCAGGGGTTTGCAGCCCCTTTCTGAAAATCAGAAGAGAGCCCTGGATTGTCTTCCTAGTTTCGTTATCAGTGGCTCCACAGAACCCCTGAGGCTGGGCCATGAACCTTAGGTTGGAAAACTTGGACCAGCTTTGGAAATATTCCAGATCCCAGTGGGAAAACAGATTTTAGGGGCTGGAGATTTAGCTCAGCAGCATAAGTGCCTGCCTGGCAAGTGCTACATTATAAGTTCGATCCCTGGCACAAAAAAAAAAAGGAATGGCTGGGTGTGGTGGAGGAGACTGAGGCAGGAGGACTGCTATGAGTTGGAGGCCAGCATGGGTTACAGAACGAGTTTAAGGTCAGCCTGAACTATATAGTGAGACTTTGTGTTAAAAAAGAAAAAAACAGAAACAAAAAAACAAGAGGGGATGGCAGGACTAAAAGCAGGTGGCAGAAGAGCTCGTAGGTGTCCACTCAAGGGAGTCAGACCGGTAGGTATGTGCAGGCTGTCACAGCAGCAGCTCACAGAGGAGCAGGGAGTCCGGCTAAGCATCTGAAGTGCTCAGGGGGGATTTGGGCTCGGTCTGCCTGTGCCCTGCTCCCTTGCAGCAAGAGGCCCACACAGACATCCAAAGTACCCTGGCCCCTCTCTCAGCCCCCAGACGGCCCTGCCCATGTTTCCTCCCACCAAGGTCCCAAAGGGGGTTAGAATCTAGCTGCCCCCAGTTCCCACCTTCCCCAGTCTCCAGAAAGCCCTTCCTTATCTTTGGAGACCTGCAGCTAGATGTGACGTCACCTGTTGCCAGGCAGACAGTGGTTTGGGAGAGTCTCTGAGAAATGTTAGGAGAAACTGAACTGCGTCCCAGAGGACAAGGTAACTAGATAAAGACTATGAGAGCAGTGGCCTGTGAAAGTGTGTGTGGGGGGTGTCCCGTGGCAAGGAGGACCGAATCCCTTGTGAGGACTGGATTCTGGTCCAATTTCTGCTATTGTCCTGTGTGGACCTTGTATAAATCACTGCCTCTCTCTGGGTCTCAGTAATCCTAGCCGCAATAATAGTTCCCATCCTCAGTGTACTGGCCAACAGTCATTATTATCATGATTATTGGCCACACATCTGACTGAAGGCTAAACTCAGTCTTAATTGTCACAGTTGCCCTATACATTTAGCACATTTGTTAGGCCCACAAATTTCCTTTACACAAAAGGAAAGTGGTGCTCATCCTGGTAAGTAACTTACCCAGCTCATCCTAGGTGGTGAGTGTCGGAGACAGAATTTGAACTAGAACTAGTCTGATTTCAGACTGAGCGCATTCTGTGGTCTGGCCCCCTTTTAGAGGCATGAATTGTGGGGAGGGGAGGTGGGATCCCCTGAGCTCAAGCCGCCCAGACTTGCAGACCTGGTGGGCTGGATTCAGGGTGGGGGCTCCTTTGTCAAAGCCTCATCTGTTTTTCACTTCAGTTACTGTTTCTAAAAGTGGCCTGATCCTGTGTGCGCAGGCCACTCCAGACCAGACCCTGATTCAGAGCTTCTTGTGAACACTTCTGCCTAGCAACATCTGTGTCATGCTTCCTGATAGTTCTGGTTGGCTCTTGACTTTGACCAACTACTTTTTTTTCTTTTTAATTCCACAAGGAGGCAGAGCAAAAGAGGAAATCAAAGAGGGTGTGAAGAGAATTGGCACTCTACCAGAACCAGGGTACAAACACCTAAAGAGTTCTTAAGAAGGAAATCAGATGCTAAAGTTAACTATTATGTCCCTAGAGAACAGTAGTTACTTATTTACAGCGCACTAACCATGTACTAGGTAGGGAACTAAGAGCTTTATCCTCACTCTCTTATTTAATTTAACCTTTGAGTTGACTGATTCTTCCACCCAATGTTACTTCTGGGCAGGGGTTAAGTAACCTCCCGCTGTGGTCCCAGAGCTAAGTGTGTGGCCCAGCCAGGATTCCACTCCTGCACGGGCTCATCTTCAGTATGACTCTCTCTACCCTTAGAGCTTCTCCGAAGCTGGGGTTCAGCAGGGGAAGGGACAGGGTTCCTTATGGGCGGCAGAGCGGGGCCAGAACTGAGTGTGGATTGCAGAGCAGGTGGGGGTTGTGACTGTCCAGGTAAGAGATGATGAAGACGGAGAGCTTGAACCCGGACAACACTGAAGACGAACAGACCTACCATCACCCCTTCTTGGGAAGGCCAAGAAGTGAAATTTGTTTACTCCTGTGTCTAGCTTCCTTTTCTCCACAGAGTTTTAGTTTTTGTTAGATTTTAGCCCAGAGTGCACAGAGGGCAAGCAGAGAGCCAATGAAAATAAGTGATGATTGTGATGTCATGAGTTACTAGGCAGAAGGGTCTCCTGGAGTTTCCCAAACATTCCTTGTGGGCTGCGGAGGTAGCAGGGTACAGACTCATCTTGACAATTTCCAAAGGGATCAGACTCAGTCTGTCAGTGCTGGTCCAACAGAATACCACATACTGGATAATTTTTGAAAAACAGAGATTTATTTCCTGTAGTTATGGTGATGGCTTTCACATAGGAAAAAGGCGGAAGGGTAGGAGCCAGCCAACTCCATCTGGTGAATGCTCTTACCACGGCCCCTAACCCCGTCCAGCTCCCGGCCTCATCGTATTGCCAACACTGACCTTTGGAGGGGACTCATTTAAACCGCAGCAGGGTCCCAGTTGGTCCCCCACCCCAGGGGTGGGTGGAGGGGGTGGGGTCTTGGGACCTGATCCCTGTATCATCCATACTGTAAGGTGAGCATGCACCCCCAAGCCACACACAGAGCCCACAGCTCCCTGAGGCCTGAGGGTCTGGCCACCCCTCATTTGCACAGGATTAGTCCAGAGAACAAGGCACCTAATTTCCCCAGGCACCTAAACTGCCGTCCAAGTCCCCTCAGCTGAATTTTACCGGGAGCTACTTCTGTGGCCATGGTCAGAACTTATTTCAAAGAAGAAACCAAATCCTAGAATTGCCGAGGTGAAGAGTACCCATACGACAGGTGGGGACATTGAAGTCCAGGCACGGGACTTGCTCAAAGACACATGGTCTGAGGGAGATGTGTGACTGGGGATACAGCTCAGTGACATAGAGCCTGCCTGGCAAGCATGAGGTCCTGAGTTTGATTCCTGGTACCAAAAAAAAGAAATGAAGTGTGTTATGGACATGTGCTACCTCCCCATGATGAACGCAGTCACTGTGACTGCACACGTGCACTACCCAAAACAAGACCTGGGGTGCGGCAGACGCGTCCCTGGAGAGGGGCGGCCAGCCCTACTCTCACCCGGCAGTGCCCGGTGCTCCCCGGCCCACTCGGAAAATGTCTGTGCCTCACTTCTCCTTTTCATGTGGGCCCAAGTCTCTGTTGTCCTGGTCCCGCATACTTCCTCTTTTTCCTTTAATTTGATTTCAGTGTGGGGGTGGGGGACTTTCTAAGGGAACAAAAACCCCCTCTTTGTTACCTGGTAATGGTAAATGTATTTCTGTTTTTTGAGATGGGTCTCGCTAGGTAGTCCAGGCTGGTGTTGAACTGTTGGTCCTCCTGCTTCTGCTTCCTAAGTGGTGGGATAATAGGCCCAAACTCCCAGCTATATATGTCTTACTTTGTCAATTAAAAAACAAAATAAGGCACATGGGAGGCTGAGGTAGGAGGACTGCTTTGAGTTTGAAGCCAGCCAGGGGTGCACAGTGAGTTCAATGAGACCATGTTTCAAAAAAACAAAAACAAAAACAAAACACTGGGTGTGGTGGTACACATGTGTAATCCCATCACTTCAGGAGGCTGAGGCAAGGCGATTGCAATGTTGAGCCCTACTTGGGTAATTTCAAAAAGGGTTTCTTAGTGAGACCCTTTTTGAAAATAAAAATGAAAATCTGGGGATGTAGCTCAGTGGGAAGACCCTGGGTTCAATCCCCAGTGCCACCAAAAACAAAACCAAAAAAACCAAAAAACCAAAAACCAAAACAAAAAAAACCCCACCCAAAACAAACCACCCAAGAGGCTCCCTCTTGAGGGCAATCTTGCTCCTGGGAAGACTCCCAAGGCAAAGGGAACTGGGGAGACCATCCCCCTTGATCTGTCTCTGCATGGTGGAACATCAAATTCTAGAAGAGACAAGGAACCATGCCCTGGCTCTTTCCTGTTTATCCCTGGCCCAGGGACTGCTCCAGGATTTCTATGAGGCGGGAGCTTAGGGGCATCAGTGGTTGGAAGGAGGAGGGGTGCTTCAAGCTACATTTCCATAGCCAGTTTTTTATGTGGTTTTAACCTGAGTGTATCTGTGAGGGGTGGCTTAGGAGGGTGGTGGAGACTCCAGGCAGACACTGGGCAGCTCTCTGGTTTTCCTCTGATCTACTCTCTACCCTTCCTGGCAGCAAATGCAGCCGTGGAGCCCTGTACACAGGCTTTTCCGTCCTGGTGGCTCTGCTCCTGGCTGGCCAGGCCACCACTGCCTACTTCCTGTACCAGCAGCAGGGCCGGCTGGACAAGCTGACGGTCACCTCGCAGAACCTACAGCTGGAGAACCTTCGCATGAAGATGCCCAAGCGTGCGTGTCCCCCTGTCCCCTGCCCCTGCCCCCACTGTCGCTCATCCCAGAGACCCCATTCTTGCACCATTGTGTTCCCCCTTGGTGCCCCCTCCAGGGACCTGGGATCGCACTCACACTGTGTGTGCTTCCCGCCCACAGCTCCCAAGCCTGTGAGCCAGATGCGGATGGCCACCCCCCTGTTGATGCGGGCGCTGCCCATGGAAGTCCTGCACCAGGGGGTAAGGACAGCCCCAGCACGTGGGAGGGCATGTGTTCAGCATGGGGGACAGCGGACCCAGGAAGGGCCAGCTGGCGAGGGCTCCTAACTGCTGGGAGGAACAGTGCCCACCTCTGGAAGAGGCGCTCCAGAGCGGCGGGGCGAGGGGAGGACCCAGCCTGTTGGTTTACAGTGCCTCTCATGGTTCCTACCATCTTACAGTTCCCTCCTTGATAGCTGCATCTTGATTGTTTCTACTCACAAAACTGCTGTTGGTGAAGCCCTCGGCAGGAAAGCTGATGCCAGGCTGACCAGCAAGGGCCCTGGGGCAGGAGGGTGCAGGGATACACCTGAGGTGGTGGGGTGGCCCTGCTGAGGATGGGCCCAGATGCTGGCTTACCCAGGGCCCAGAAGCTGGCTACACTGCAGGCCGCTCCTTGGAGGCCGTCATGGATATCCCTGTGCTTCCTCCTTCCACAGCCCGTGCAGAATGCCACCAAGTATGGCAACACGACCCAGGACTACGTGATGCACACGCTCCTGGTGAGTGCAGGCAGCCCTCTCGCCATGACTCATGGTGTGCTCCCTGAAGGAACAGGAGAGTAGCCTTCAGGGTTGCCTGGAGTCCAGCCTCTCTCACTCCGGGTTTTTGAGAAGGGGAACTGAGGGTGAAACCTTGGAAGTGACTTAAGACACTTCTTTCTTCTCAAATCTGTACTGCAAGTCTGCTCTGTGCCAGGCATGGTGCAAGCCTGCTGGGCCACAGTGGGCAGCAATTGAGCTCATGGGAACCCCAGGCCAATGTGGAAAGTCAGGGGACAAGGGAAGTACAGGTGGCTTCATGAGGGAAGAGGCAGAAGACCGGGGCTGCCTGGGGTGGGTAAAGAGGTCTTCCTGGAGGAGGGAATGCCTGAAAACAAGTGCCTGCAGAAGACTGGGGTGTGGAGTAGAGATGCTCTGCACCATAAACCTCCCTTCAGCCCAGGGCCGTATGCCTACAGCTGCACGGCCAAGGCCCCACATGCAGGTTTGGTGCCACTCAGGCCCACTCCTCAGAATGGAAGACCAGGGGCCGTGGGCTGCACGTTTCACCTTGCCTGCCTGGGAGCTCTTTTTAACCCTTCCTTCTTGTCCTGCCGCTCTGTAGAAGTCTGACCCTCTGAAGGTGTACCCACAGCTGAAGGGGAGCTTCCTCGAGAACCTGAAACATCTCAAGAACACCATGGAAAGCCTGGACTGGAAGGTCAGCATGTTTCCTGCACACAGGGCCCTGCTCTTCTGCGATGTCTATCTTGGGAAAGGCTGAAGGAGGGGTGGAAGGGGAGGCTGGGGAGCTATTCTCAGGAAACTGTGGGGGCCTTGCCTTGTCCGAAGAATACTGAAGAATGCTTGGTGTCAGGAGCCACCTGTGGGCCTTTAAGACTTTAGGTGCCCAGCTGTGTGCCTGCCGTCTGGCACCCCATGTTTCTGTCACCAGGTGCAAAGCCAGGTGGGGCAGAGGCTTGGTGATGCATAGGGAGCCTGAGTCCCGCTTCTGTCCCCTTTAGGTCTTTGAGAGCTGGATGCACCACTGGCTCCTGTTCGAAATGAGCAGGAACTCCCTGGAGGAGAAGCCCACCGAGGCACCGCCCAAAGGTACAAGGAGTGGGTGCTCAGCCACCAGCACTGTGGAGTTGCTGAGGCCAGGGCCTTGTGCATTCCCTGCTCCTCTCTACCCTGCCACTCCTGCCTGCTCCTTCAGGGTCCCACTGTCCCCATTCTACTTGGACTGAGGTCTGTTCTTGCTGCTGTGAATGCCCCAGGGTACAGAGGCTCCATCCGGAGGCCAGCTCTCACCCGAGGGAGGGCACTGTGCAAGAGAGCCTGGGGAAAAAACCCTGGACAAACAGACAGGGGACCCTGTCATGTCCTTTCTGGCTCTGCCTTAGGCGATGCCAGGCCAGAGGGCCTCAGGCATTTCCTACCTCATGACAGCTTACATCAGGCTTCAGTGTCCTGAAGTGAAAGGTCAGTGGTCCATCCTGCCCTGGGCTTGTTTCTCATCTGAACCATCCAAGGAACCTAGGATCTACTTTGACCAGCTCCTAGCTGATGTCTGAACCCATCTCACAGCATCCCTGACAAACAGTAACCCCGCTTCTACTTGAGTACTTCCTGTCCCAGTAACAGGAAGCTCAGACTGCCCAGGGGTTCACTGCTTTCCCCTGGAAGTCAGAAGCATAGGTGCAATTCCAAACGTCAGCAGGCTGAGTGTCAGAAGAATCCTGTCCAGGGATGAATCAGCCAGTGGCGCACATCCTTGCTGGTCTAGGCCCAGGCCTGTTTTCCTCTCTGCAGTGAGTAGAGTGAGTAAAGCCATGAGGCATTAGGCCCACTCACTCACTGTCTCCACCATGCCTGTCGCTTCAGTACTGTCCAAGTGCCAGGAAGAGGTCAGCCACATCCCTGCTGTCCATCCGGGCACGTTCCGTCCCCAGTGTGACGAGACTGGCAACTATATGCCGCTCCAGTGCCACGGGAGCACCGGCTACTGCTGGTGCGTCTTCCCCAACGGCACCGAGGTCCCTCACACCAGGAGCCACGGGCACCATAACTGCAGTGGTAAGCAGGGGCTACCAAGCCCCAGATGGAAGGACCAGACAGGACTAGGAAGGCCAGGGGCAACAGGTCCCTCTTGGCCACTTGGGACCAGAAAACTGGGCTTGGCAGCTCCCATCAGCCAGGCACCTGCCTTGTCTATTGCCCGCCTGAGCGTGTCTCCTCACCGCCACACCCGCCTGAGCGTGTCTCCTCACCGCCACACATCTACCTGCATGCTGTCCTGCACCTGGAGTCCCGTGGAACCCAGCTCCTTGCTCACTCGGGCCATTGCACCTCCCTCTGTGCACTGGCTGCCTCCTCCACAGGCATCAGCCTTGCCCACCTTGGGGAGAATGCCCCGAGGCACTCTGCCAATGGGTGGGCTGCGTGGTAATCAAGAGATCTGCTGCTCCCTACAGAGGCTCTGGATGCCGAGGACCCGTCTTCTGGGCTGGGTGTGACCAAGCAGGAGTTGAGCCCAGGTAAGGGCTCCACGAGGGGCATCTTCCCCTGCAGCTCATTTTGTGTCCTTCTCTGGCATCCCTGGGATGGCCTCCCACAGACAAGGAGCAGGGCTGGGGCAGGGGAAGAAGTGGGCACGAGCCCGATGGGCATACTTGACTCCTTTATGGCTCCAGGATGCTGGGAGGGTACAGGGACAAGAAACGTGTGCCTCCAGCCTCAACCTGCTGCTTCTCTTTCCACAGTCATCATGTAAGAGCAGGAGCCGTTTCCAGCACTCAGTCAGCTCTGCACGGCCGTGGCTTTCCTGCTCCCCTGCACTACCAGCCTTGTTCTTTCCCCAGACCACCCAAACCTCCCTCTCTAATGTCTCTCATCCTGCAAGACTCCGGTGCCCGGCTTTCCATCCATCAGTCAGCCTTGAACATGACATGAGATGATGGCGCAGGACAGCTCTGTTGCCTACCCCACCACCTGCCAACAGGGACACAAAGCCTGAGGAAGTGGACCAAAACCAGGCCGACCCCCATTTCTGACACTGTAGCAGTCTCCAATATAGAGCTCTGAGATCTAGACTCATGGACAGGGAAAAGGGACACCCCATTCCTACACTGCCTACACCGGACACCTTTGCCACCCTCTCCTACATCACTCCCCAAGAAAAACCAAGCCTTCCCTGCTCACCCTACAAACCCCTCCTTTTCCACCAACCCCTCGCTCCCCGCTTAGCCACGCTTGCTGTTTGCGTAGGGCCATGGCTTATGGAAAAATAAAAGGAGTTAAGTAGAACATCCTGGCTGCTGGCTCTTCTGTTGGGCTACACTTTAGTCATCCCAGGATCAGTGAAGACCCTGAATCTAGTTGGGGCGCAAGACTGCAGCCTGAGGGGCCTAGAAAGGGCCTGTGGGCCCAGGGGCTGCAGTCTTGGGACACAGACACATTTAGTTGCATTTCACACACTTGAGTATTCTTTACTTCTTCCAAGAAGAAATAGACTTGTCTGTAATTTTTTAAGCACAATCTCTTCTTGGTCCAGGTTCCATTTTCCCATGTCCCCAATTCCATTTTTATACTAAGAACAGCACAAGTGTGATGACAGATGGCAACAGACACAGGGCCTTGGTGTCAAGAACGGACAGGAAGTGGGGGCTGCAGAGACATGAGTGCCATGCCGGACCTCAGCCTTACCCCTCAGCCCCAGCCAGTCGTTGTCAGGGAAGCTGCCCGTCTCCGCCATTTGCTGACTTGTGATGTTGAAGAGGACCCAGAAATCAAGAATGGTGTTGGTAAAACTGTTCCACTTTGGAAGTTTAAAACTTTTGTGGGTCAACACAGTCAATGAGGTCACTTCCGTGCCATCTCAGGAGGGGCCTGAGGCCAAGCCCGGCCCCCAAGAGCTTCTAGCTCTGTTTGGTTCTTCTGCTTGGCCTCTGCTGTCTCCACTGCTAGGGTTTCCTACGAAGGAGCCTTCTGTCCCCCCTTTACCACTGCTCCCCACTGTTCCTCCTGCTCCCTGTGTGTCCACAGCAGCTCTCCACCACCATCAAGAGAGCTCACTCTGGCCCAGGTGCTGACTCCTGGAGACAGTTCCAAAGGCCCCCGCCATTTCTCACCCCTGGGATTTGTGAGTGACTTCAGCTTTCAGAAACCACTAGGAGCAAACTTGGGCTCAGCAGCCACCTCCTCCAGGAGGCCTGTCCCACCCAGTCAGCCCCAGCGGCTCCACTGACGCCGTCTCACATGGCACCCGAGCTCGCCCCAGGGGAGGAAGCCTGGGCGCTGCCCACCTGCTGCCAGTGCCAGCCACCGTCCGTTCCGCGCAGCGCACTGCACAGGACTCGGCCCAGACGCACTGAAGCGTGCACCTTTCCTTTAACTCTTTTATTTCTGAGTTCTCAGGAGAGGACAAAGCCTCCGGATCAGCCGCAGACCACGTGGCACACCACGGCTGAGTCTGCGAAGTGTAGCAGTGCGAGGCCTGAGGCCCTGGGATGGGTGGGAGGTGAAGGAGGAGGCAGGTCACTTAAAAAAATATATATACTGTACACATCTCTAGAAGGAGGGCGAGGTCCCGGGCAGGGCCCACTGCCCCCACCGGCCTCCCACTGGCCTTGAGGCCGGCTGCTGTCTTCCGTGCAGGGCAGGGAAATTCAGAATTCAGTCCTGACCCACGGCAGGCAGAGGGTGGAGGTCTGGAGTGGTCACCACTGCACCACGCGGCTCCTGGAGGGAGGAAGGAAACAGCCGCAAGTGGGCGTTGGAACCTTTTCTTCACCATGGAGAATCAAACTGGCTTCTGAGGCAGGGGAGAGGCGGGTACCGACTCATCACCCTCAGCACCAGTGTTGGCCGCTGCTGTCCTGCATCTCCTGAGGCTCCAGCTCCGATGCAGCCCCACTGACCCTCCCTGGGAAACAGGACTCCCCCCCGTCCTCCCTCCAGCCCACCTGCCTGTGGCAGGGAAGGCCAGCAGGGTCAGGCAGCGTACCTGCACCTGGCGCTCGGCCCCTCACACCGTCGGCTCGGCCGTCGTCTTCTGTGAGGACAGAAGCATGACAAGCTCTGGTCCCTGCCGCTTCTCCCCACAACCTCTGCCTAACTGCTGAGGACTGGCAGCTCCCCCAGAACACGTAGGGGATCTACGGAGGTCTTGGGGGATGGGGCAGTGCCTATGTTCCCTCCTGGAAGCAGCCCAAGGGTCCCGCTCAGCTTTCGACACAGTGAGAGAGACTCTGGCTGTGTTTGGGGATCTGAAGTGGACAGAGGTGGGTTCTCTGTGGGGACACCTTGTCGGGCAGGATGCACAGTCCCGGCCATGCTTCTTCGCAACTGGAGCCTGCAACAGCATACACGGTTTCCCCATCCCTCGGACTCTTTCCTGCACCTACCTCTGCCAACTGCCCGAGACAAGGCCTCCTCCCTCAGATAAGGCAGGGCCACAGCTGCGGCTTCTAGGGGTGGGGGACGGGGCACACTCTCACAAGGTCCCCTTTGCAGCTCAAGATGGGAAAGGGGGCAGAGACAAAATCTGGGTGTGGGAAGGGCTAACATTCACCCCAGGGCTCCTTTTGGATTCTCTTCTGGCCTGATACCCCGCAGGAACTCACTGTACCTTTTTCTTCTTTTTCTTTTGGAATGGTGAGTCACAGTCTTTAGCTGAGGCCTTTTTTGCTTTCTTCTTCTTTTCCTTTTTTTCCTTGTCTTTTTTTTCTGAGGGAAGAAAGTATGCTTCCTGTCAGCCCTAAGCTGGGGTCAGTGTCTGGAGGCGCACCAGGCTGGGCCCCTCAGCTCCTGGTGCCCACCCTCCGCTCTCTCCATCCCACACGGGTCATGAAAACAGGCCTTTGGGGGGCTGCCTCATGATTTCTTCCCATCCATGGATCACATGGACTATGATTATTTTTCTTTTTCAGAATGGAACCACATATTAAACTCAGGGCCTCAGCATGCTACAGCATGCTACACAAATGCTCTACCTGAGCTGTACCCTTGACCCTAAATTAACTCCATTTAAAAACTTCACACTTATTTAAAAAGTGAAACGGGCACTCAGGAAAGGTCTGGGCACTCAGGGATGGCACAGGTGCTGGCCTAAGGGTGCCCTTCCCTGGCTCTGAGGTGGTCAAGTCATTAGGCACCCATGGCCTCGTTTACTTAGGCCCTAAGTGGGGGGTGCTTCAGAGGGCTGGCTCCACCCAGGCAAACCCTGTCAGCTGAGCAGCCTCTCTTCCTCTAAGCCAGTGTTCCATTTGGAAAATGGGGATAAAATCTCCTTAGAGCATGGGGCTGGCCTGAGGGCACAAGGACTGAGCTGACTCTAGCACAGAGCTTACGAAAGGCTGCTAAGGGAAAACTAGGGAAAAGAGAGGGCAAGAGAGGACAAGGGCTCCTCAAAGACCTGCTGGCTTGGGCCAAAGTGGGAGAGGACACCATTTCCTGTCCTTGTCAGGCTAGAACCTGAACTGAGCTTCTGGAAGCCTGAAGAAGCCTACATGGCTGCTGAATGTGAGGAGACAGTACCCAGCTTCCAGGAGAGGCCACGGTGCTGGCTGCAGTGTTTTGGAATCTAGCTCTCCCCACGCTCCCTCCATATGGAGGAGCAGGACTAGGAGGTGGCTGAGGATCCCTGCTACCCTGGTGGCCTGACACCCTAGGCGTGGGCTGGGGAAGCACAGCCACTTACTCTTACTGGATTTCTTCTTCTCTTTCTTGCTTTTTGGGTCATTCTGATCTCTGCCCTCCACCTTTGGAAGCTCTGCTTCGGGCTTGGCCTTGGCCCTTCCGGAGCCAGGAGCTCCCTTCTCTTTCTCCTTGACGTCACCACTGGCTTTGTCTTTCTTTGATTTCCCCTTGGAAGTCCTCGAGGCCTTTTCTGAGGGAGCAGCACCCTCCCTGCCTTCCCCAGCCACCAGCTGCTTCTTCTTCTTGCCCTTGGGAGCTTTGGAGGCTGCTTGATCCCCTGACAGCTTCCGCTTTTGGCCCTTCCTGCTGCTCTCCTTGGTGGTGTCTGTGGCTTTCTGCCTCTCCTGTTCCAGCAGCTCGGTCAGGACCTTCATCACGGAGGCCTGGACCTGCGCCTCGCTCAGGTGCCAGGGCTGGCCCTGGAGATGCTGGGTGATGCTGCTCTGCAGCGCCTGCAGGGAGGTTTCGGTGCTCGTGGCCCTCTTCTTGGGCTTCCGGGGCTTCTGAGGTGTGGGGCCTGAGGCAGCCTCTTTCTGACCTGTGGAGAGAGAGGCTACCTCCTCTGACAACAGTGCAGATGGGAAGGGTCAGGCCCAGTGATCCCTGTCCCATCTGGTCTCCTGAGCTCCCATCTTCCTCACATCAGGCTCTCGCTTCTAACCTAGAGCTCTGCGCCTCCTCACACCAAACTCTCTGCTCGGGTAGTGCTGGGGATGGACAGTGACCCCCACAGAGCGTTAGGGGAGGATCAGAAATCTAGTAACAAGATGAAGGTGAGACAAAAGGGAGATGGTACGGCCTGGTCAGCAGTCTGCCTTCACCACCAATCGGCTGTCACTACTGTGGACCACACCCCTCTCAGGGCGTGTCACTGTCCCTGTCTGTAAAGTGACCTGAGGTCCCCAAGATCAACTGCAGGTGGATGAAACAAGCGAAGCAGCTGCAGACAACGGGCTCAGGCACCATGAACTAACTCAGTGCCGTCGCCCTCCCGGCCAGGCTCCAGGAAGCATGCGGGAGCGCTGCGTGCGCTGGGAATGCACATGGCGGCTGACTAAGCAGGTTTACTGCCTGCCAGAATGACTTCTGGTGCAGCCTTTGTTTAGAATTTTCCACGCCTCTGCTTGCCTTTGATAATTATGTGCTGACTGCATGTGTAAAAAAAACCTTCCACAGCCCCCTCTAAAATGTCTCCTGGTTGCACCCGCCTCTCACAGAGAGAACACTGGGGAAGAAAATGAGCAACGAAAATGAGCTTCTAGCCTGGCCAGGGAAGCCGCAGCTAGAGGCCCCGAGTGGGCCCTACCACGTCTCTGTCTCTACCTTCCGGGTGACCAGGCCAGCTCTCTGCCCTGGTCTGGGCAGCATGGGCTCTGGTACTGGCTCTCAAGGGGGCTCAGTAATTTTTTCCTGAAAGTTTTGCCCTTAAGGAGGAGCCCAGGACAGCAGTCCAGGAGAGCCACATGCTAAGTCTGACTGACAGCACCCCCTAGGTCCTCTTGTCCAATATCATGTGACTATATTCTGTGTGTGACACCCTGCGGTGGCGTGGAGGCGTCACTGCTGCCTTACTTGATTAGGATGCAGAGGGCCAGGGGAGCCACAGGCTTGTCCAGGTTCAGAGTAAGGCAAGGCAGCCCTGGGACCACATGCTGACCCCAGACAGGGCTCTTACTAAGTCCCTACACCCCACACTGTAGTCCATTTGCAGGGAAAAAGACAACAGAGACGCAAGACATGGCTTCCTTTAGGGCATCTGTACTTGGAGGGCGCCTGCAGGTCCCATGCAGGAGCACAGCCCTCACTTGCGAAGGCGCTGGGGCCAAAGGGGACCAAGCTGGTGGGAACGTCAGAAGGGAACCGTGACTTACCTGGTTTAGGAGACATGGTGCCTGCTGTGTGCTGGGACTCTGCTGCTGGCTTTCCAGCGGGGTCATCTTTAGTGCATGGAGCAGAGGAAACTGTGGGGTTTGACTCCCGCCTGGCAGTGGTTTTTGAAGCCTGGTTATTGGCCATGGTCAGCCCAGGTGTCACATAACCTGAGAGGAGAGACTGAAGAAGCCGAGTGTAAAAGAGGCTGCGAGCCCGCCCCTGGCCCCTGAGCATGCTGGGAGGAAGCTGCGTAGGGACCTCCAGCCAGGCTTGTCCTGGGCATAGTGGGTAGGCACTGAGGACAAGAGTGTCCTTCTGCTCTGGGACATACTTCTTGAACTATTTTAACTAACATAAATTTTAGATAGGCACATTTAATGCAAATAGAAAATCACTAGCAGTTGCTATGTACAGATTAACTCTGTAGTACCGCAGACTTGAACCCAGGTGGGTTCTACCGCTGAGCAACAGTCCAGTTGCTATTTTTATCTTGCTAATTCGGCCAGGTAGGATTTGAACTTGTGATACTCCTGCCTCAGAGTCCCTAAGTGCTGGGATTACAGGCTTATGGCACCAAGCATGGCTTACGGATCTTTTTGTCTGGGTACCACCTAGAATTCAGGTAAATCCTCTCCGCAGACCTCTGGGGCTAACTGCCTGTGGCTCTGTGTTGAGGTGGGACTCAGGACAGGAGATGTTGGGCGTCATTCTTTATTTTTTGGCTATTTGAGACAGGGTCTTGCTAGGCAGTTCAGGCTGTCCTTGAATTTGCTATGTAGCCCAGGCTGGCCTTAAACCACTGTGACCCCAGCACCACCATGCCCGGCCCAGGGGCCTCTCTTCTGCTGGCCAGGCCACACCTGCTGCCTCATGGCAGGACTTTGCCCCGGAGCTCCAGGAAGAGGCTCAGTCCTGTGACCTCAGGGAAGCTCTGGGCCTAAGACTACACCCGAAGCCCTATCCTGGCAGTTACCTGGGAGGGTGCCACCACCTCATCCTCGCTGGACTCTGCCGTGGTCTCCTCCACCACGGTCTCCCTCTTGGAGAGGGGTGGACCTGCTGGAGAAGCAAATTATCCTGTTATCCTATTGGGTGTCCCCAGTGGCCCCTGTCTGTCAGGCAGGGCAGAGCCCCCCAGAAGGGGCTGTGATACCTCGGTCTATGTGCACCCACATCCCACCCAAGGCTGGTCGTCGCTCGTTGCACATCAGCACTGTCCACAGCATTCTAGGTGAGACACGTGACTGCCACAGCTTTCGCTTCTAATTTCCGAGGCCCTCCTTATACCCTCCTGCTTTCCCTATGGGGGAAGCGCACAGGCCTGGAATTTGGGGGTCACTAAAGGGAGCCTGACACCAGAAAGCTGCCGGTTGTCCAACTGCGAGTTAGGTCTTTGAAATCATTTGGACAGACTTCCTCATAGAATTGTACAGATAGGTAAACCGAGGCCCAGGAAGAATAATGTGGTCAAGGTCTCAGATCGAGCTGGACCCTGAGGCCAGGGTCTAGGGCTCTGTAGGCCACACCCTCTTCCCACTGCTGCCCCCCAGCCTGGCCCTCCTGGCACCCTCACCCAGCCTGGGGGCCGACTTGGCCATCTGAGGTCCCTCAGCTTCCTCCTCATTCCCTGAAGAGTTGTCACTGCTGTCCTCACTGTCATCTGAGCTTCCAGGGGCTCTGGCTTTGGGGCAGCCCGAGGGAGTGGCTGTGTTCTGCTGGCCTTCAGATAGCTTGGGCTGTCTGAGCTTGTTGGCCACTCTGGCCTGTACAGCGGTGCTCTGAGGATGCGTCCCAGGCAGTGTTCCTGCAGCACTGCCAGCCTGATTTGTCAAAAAGAGAAAGACGGGAAGGTCAGTGGAGAGGGCTGGTGCTTGCTGAGCACAGCTACAGGGCGGGGCACTTCATGCACGCCACACACAGGGTCCCACATCGTCCTTCCTGTAGCTCTCGGGTGCCATCACTCCTTACCCACCGTGCCTCTGAGAGCCAGTGAGGCAAAGACAGAGCCAGGCAGGTGTGGTCCCCTGCTCCCCATGCTCACCTCTCTGGAAAGCTGGGCCTCACCAGCTTTCTGGGCCAGGACCTTCAGGGCAGCCTGAGTCAGTGGGAGGGAAGCTGGGTTCTTCCTTGTCACCTGTGGACAATGAGAGGCAGCCCTGAGACCCTTCCATTCTCAGATGCCATCTAATCCATGCCTGGTTAGATGCCATTGGTTGGGGTAAGAGAGAACCCAGCAAGGCAAGTCATGGGCTGGAGCCGGGGACCGAGGGGGCAAAGGGGTGATGCCACCCTATAGGCAGAGAGGTGGGTGTCAAGCTGCAGGCTATGAACGAATCACCTTGTTCTCAAGGAGCGCAGAACTAGCTCTGGCCAAAGGCAGAGAAGAAGCTCAAGAACCTCAGGAGGCCCACCACTCAATCTGCAGCTTTCTGGGGTTCCCTGAGTATACTCCTATTTCCTGTAGCCAGCAGCAGTTAGGGAGAGAGAACTTAGGAAGGAAGTGGTCATGAGCCTCGCTGAGAGCATCTGGTCTCCTGTGGCCCTGTTATAGTCTGGCTTTTTGCCTACTGAGCCAGCACTTCCAGCTTTTCTTGGTTCTCCTTACCCCACGTGCTCCTCCAGAGGGTCCTGGAAGCTGGGCACCCCTCCCCTCCTTGAGGAGGTCTTCCCTGACTATCCTTCCTAAGGCAGGTCACTCCATTATCCTCTAGGTTATATTGTTTCCTTCACAGACATCCACGAGGACAGCGATCCGCCTTGCCTTGTTCCTGCTATGGCCCCGGAAGCTAGGCAGGACAGATGCTCAGCATGATCTGCTGGCCGAGCAGCTGAGGGATGCAGGACTTTGTAAACAGTGACCGCAGCCTGGCCCCCACGCAGCACCCACGCTCCAGAAGCTCTTTTGGCTGTAGCTGGTAGTGCTCGGCTCCCCAGTGCATCACAGCTCTCTCCTGCCCTCTCGGAGTGGGGGGCTGCTACACAGTGGGTCCCTTCTCGATGGGATGGGAGCCAGGATACCTGGGTTCTGGCCTTGCCCAATTCTGGCCAAGCCATCGCCCTCAGGTGGGGCCATGTGCTGTTTTATCACCTGTACTCTGACCATGAACCTTAACTATCGAGTTTTCAGATTCAGGCAAGAGCCAAATAACAATGTACTGGAAATGAGGGAAGCCGTGAAGAATGTTAAAGTCATTCAAAACTGGAAGAAGAAAATGACAAAGCCCCCCATGCTGGAAAAGCTTGACAAGGGACTCCAGAGACACAGCTGGGTCTGCCTGAACACTCTTCCTGACAAGCTGAGGCCCGGGGGCTGGGCATGCCACAACGTGGCGAGAGCATGGGGGGGGCCTGTGCCTGCCGGCCGTGCAGCCCTCCCTTGTCCCAGGTACCTGAGAGGCTGCGGCCTCCTGTTTCTTGCCTTCTGATACCCGACTGGACTCCTCACTGGCGCTGGCTCTGGGGGCTGTCCTTGGGGAGGCAGCAGGCACAGTTGCATCTGTTCTAACGGCTGAAATGAGGGTGCAGGCATATCAGGGCATAGAAGCCCCAGCAGTCCCTAGCCTTTTTGGGGGACCTACCACTGAGCCCATGGTGTATGCGGTAAGGAGCTTGTTCACTTCCCTCCCCAAGCCTGCCAGGCAGGGATTGTCACTTTGTCACTTGACAAAGATCAGTGGCCCCAGGCCTGCCCCATTTCCTCTCCTCTCTACCGGTTTTGGCACTACTCCTGAGCAATGTGCCAGAACACGGTGTCAGAGACCCCGTGCAGTTAAAACGGTCTCTCGCGAGAATCAGCTGGGGCAGCCCAGCTGGGTCATGTGCACAGGCTCTGGCCTTCAGTGGGTGCTCGCTGCACAGCTGCTTCTCACAGCCCAAAACAACACTCTTCGCTTCCCCAGTGCACAAGTGGCTGAATGAACACTGTGCTGCTTTGTAGCCAGCAGGAATCCCAGTCTAACTATGGGATGACAGAACTCCACCACAATGTCACAGTCCACCCCAAGGATGACTGAGCACCGTGCTCAGTGTGGTCTTGCTTTGGAAACATACAGGTGCACTGTGGACTTCGGTTAAGTTAGCAGGGGGGACTGTGGCAGTAACACCTTGGGCAGCAGGGTTACAGGTCTTATTTTTCCTTTTGTGCTAACCTGTATTTCTTAATTACTAGTGTTAGATAATGTTCCCTCATTGAAGTGTACAGGTAGTAATAGTAACCATTTTCTGGTGGTATTATTATAGAGCTAAGATTCCTAGAAGGCAAGGGAACCCCAGATCTGGCTGGGGTTCTGCCAACAGATGTCCCTCACTGCAGTGCCCTCGTCTACCAGGGAGGAGAAGCCCCCACTGCCCTGACCACCCACTCCAGCCAGTCACTTGTTATTGAGCGCCTATCTGTTCAGGCAGCCCTGCTGGTCGGAGCCAGTACACAGAAGCCGGGGGAACAAGTCCTTCCGAATCACAAGCCTGAGCCAGTCCCTCGTCAGGTGACACCACAGGGCCTAGACACACCTGGCCCCAAGCCCTCCTGACCAATGGTGTGCTAATGGGACTGGGTCAGAGTCCTGTCCTCAGTGGCCATGCTCACCAGATGCGGAGGACTGCGTGGCGGGGATCACATCCTCATCCTCGCTCTCGGAGGAGGAGCTCCCAGCAGTGCTGCTGGGGGCCCGGGCCTTCCTTAGGGCACTTGCAGCCTGGGCTCGTGCGGGGGTCACAGCCGGGCCAGCTGGACTACGATTAGGGTCGACAAAAATCAGAGGGGGTTTAATCACCTTGAAAAACAAAAACAAAACACATCCCCCCAAGTGATTAAAGGTTTGGCCAAGGGAAGGGCAAGATGGGGGCAGGGCAGGGTTTTACAAAGCAAGGATCCAAGGAGCCCAAGGGCAGCCAGGGAGTTGGGGGGCCTTCCCACTGCCCAGGGCTCTCCTGCCTGCTGCTGCCCCATGCAGCTCCATGACTCAGCACAGCGCCTCATAGCTCACAGGAGTCCACCTCAGCCTTAGGGTGAGCCTGAGGATGGCAGTCAGCTCCTGGGTACAGGTGGGAAACGAGTCCACAGAGGGACAGAGAGGGGTCTGCACCAAACGACCACGGCAAGTCAGGCCAGAGCCAACCATCCACCTAGTCTTCTCTCCTCTGGCTGACTTCAGAGGTGCCTAGCTATTGAGGGGAGCACGCTAAAAAGTATTCCCACGGTGGCCTGGCCATGATGCACCGGTCCCCTGGGAAAGCATGTCCAGCCTGGCTGCCCTACCTGGCACCTCTGATGCAGCCCCCAGCTTCTCACGTCCTCAACAGACAAACTACATGAGGAAAATGGGGAGAGAGGAAGAAGATGGGACAGATTTAAGAATTAAGAGATGAGTATCTCAGTGTGACCCTTACTTGGACTTTTTTTTTGGTCTTTTTTGAGGCAGGGTTTCACTATATGGTTCAGGCTGGCCTTAAATTCATGGCAATATTCCTGCCTCAGCCTCCCAAGTGCTAGGATTACAGGTGTGCACCACCGTGCCCGGCTGGACTCTTATTTGAATGGATCAAATATAAACAGTACCATTCATAAGGGCTGGGGATTTAGTTCAGTGGCCTAAGCGCGTGCCTGGCAAGTGTGACGTGAGTTCGATTGGTAACAAAAAAAAGTACCATTCATGAAAAACTGGGGAAATGGGGACACTGCTGTGTAGGAGAGTTTCTAAGACGTAATACTGTATTATGGTTGTCCTTAAAAGAAAAAGGAAAAACGAGTCCTTATCATTTAAAGCTGCACACTGAAACCTGGTTGATGAAACAAGAGGTCTGACTGCAGCTTCAAACCAGGGGTGCTAGAAAGAGAACGGGGAGCTGCGTGTAGAGGCTGTGAGGGAAGTGGGACAGCTGGAGGAAATGCAGGCGGCGGCGGCAGCACCCCAGAACTGGCCAGTCGGGCCCAGCACCGAGGCCCCCTGAGAGGGCTTCTGCACACCAGGGCACTCTGCTTCCACTTCCTTCTCAAAGTGCTCGGCCACTGAGGCCAGGAGCCACGAGCCAGGGAGCTGCTGATGGCTGCTTCCGGGAAGCATTTCTCCAATGGCAGCGCTGGTTCAAGGTCTATTCCTGTTCTGGCCAGTAGGGAGATTTGGGGCAGAAAGAGCTGCTTGATGCTGGGGTAGGGGGAGGAAAGGGACAGTGGCAGGAAGGCCTGCGGCAGGAGCTCTGTCTGCCACAACATGCTGCCCACCTCCTGGGTGCCACGGAGGCGGAGGAGTCAGAGCGAAACACAAAGGTGCCCACCTGAGGCTGAAAGTCTGCTGGGCCTAGGCCCTTCCTACCCTGCCAAACAGCCTCCCCCACCACTGCTCTGATCTGCCACTTCCAGAGCCTCCCTTCCCACGTGATGCAAAAGAGAAGGATGGAAAGTGGGAGAAGGCTTGCAGTGGAGGGAGGGGATCTATATATATGTGAGAAGACAGAGGAACAGATTGTCGGGGACCAAGAGAGGCAACGAACCCACTGAGGCAAACAATAGCGTCTTGGGATGTTAAAAGCAGCTCAGCAGCAAAAGCCTCCTCCTAGCTCTGCCTGCCCACACCGCCCCATCCCAGCCTTGGGCCGTGGGAGGGTGGTGGTGCAGGGCCCGGATGCGGAGGGCGGGCTGGGGCTCAGGGGGCCCACTGCCAGAGCTGCTGTACACAGCAAGATGCAACAATCAGGTCTGCAGAATTCAAAAAAGTGGGCTGTGCTGCCATAGCGTGTGGGGGAGACTCATTTGTTCCCAGGACTGCCCTATGTGGCCAAGTTCCTGTGCTTCCTAAGCCCGCTTCCCACCTGTTGAAAGGCTACTGATAGGGGAAATGGCAAAGAACAGCGTGTGCAAGGGAGCACTTGGGTGGTGGCTGGCGAAGCTGACCAGCAGCGAAGCCGTGGAACTGTCCCCGCTTGAGCCTTTGGCCATACTTCCTGTAGGTATGAGCATCTAGGACCCAGAGGGCTCTTTCTATTTGTTGTCTGATTCCAGTGGAGCTGAGCACATAGCAGGGTATGACGGCGCACACCTGTAGTCACAGCTACTCCAGAGGCTGAGGCAGGGGGGTTTCGAGTTTGAGCCTAACTGGGCAATTCAGCGAGTCTGTCTGTCAAATTGAAAACAAACTGAAGGGGCGGGGGTGCAGCTCAGCGGCAGATGCATGCCTTTCACGCATGAAGCCCCAGGTTCATTCCCCAGCCCCATGAAAAAGCCCCAAAATACCTCATGGGGATCAGTTTACAGATCCTGCCAGAGCCTCCCCTGCAGGAAACCAGAGTCTACTCTTTGGGGATGTGGCAGCCGCGGTGGGCTTTATAGCTTATAAACCCCAGGGAGTCTCACCCAGGGGTAAGAAAATGGAGTTGCCATTTCTAGGATCAGGCAGAAGCTCCTTCTAGAACTAACACAAGCCCTAATCTAAAGTCTTAAGTTTCTTAGAGGTTTTCTTTTGCTTTCTGACTCATCTGAAACTTTAAGGACAGGGATGTTTTAACTTTTAACTTAATTTTATTTTTGCTTTGGCAGAGTGATAGAAGTGACACTTAAAAAAAATGAATTTTCATATGGTGGGTAGAAACTATCTAATTTATGGTTTATGACATGATACATGTGTGTATGATGAACAAACCCATTGAGCTATATGCACGTGCTCGTTTTCTGTCTAACTTGGGACCTACCACAGGCCGCAGTACAGACACTGGTGCAAGGTTTATGCTTTGTACAACAGGGCCTGCTGGGAGGGCCTGGGAATTCAGCCTATCTCCTGTCTCCTCTGCCTCCAGGCCTAGGGCTTGGCCTCCCTGCTTTGCCATCCAGTCCCTCCTCCCCACTGGTGGGCTACTAAGAAAAACTGAGCAACATCTGTCAACAGAGATGTGCTACGTTAAGTACACGGCAGTGGCAGCAAACCCAATTAGTGAGCAGAGGACTGAGGCGCTGCAGCACTCCAGGAGGCTGGAGGCCCCAGGTTGCACCCATATTCCCTGAATCCCCCTGCAGGGAATGCACTAACTGCTACATTTTTCTTTCGGGCTTTTTTTTTTAACAGGAACACCAGAATCTTCAGGACTAATGTACCAGTTTAACGATTCAGTTCAAGCAGGATGTTCATTTTGATTATGTTAGCCCGCCTCCGCAGAGCACGGCAAAGCAGCCCTTCCCTCCTGGAAACCTGGAGCCCTCGAGGAGGTGCCTCTGTCTCCATAGTGAGCGAGAGGCAAAGGCCAAGCCTAGGAGGAGGGGTGCTGGGTGCAGGCAAGGGTGCATGGCCCTCATTCAGAGGCAAGGCAGGGCCTTTGACTTCTCTGAGGCTCCTTCCTGTGTCCTCGAGGGGACTGAATACAGTAATGAAACACCACGCCTAACAGTGCCTGGCACGCAGGTAGGGATCAATGATGTTAGCGGTCGTTGTTCATCACTGCTTTTATAACCTCCTTTAAGAAAAAGGTGAGCAGTGAGCACCCCAACACTGGAGGCAAGTGAGGAGCCCAGCCTGGACATGATGGATGGACCAACAAGAATGTGGCACACAACACAAGAAGGGAGATGACAGTGGTGCCACTGGTGTTGGGGCTGTAGGACCCCAGCACTGCTGGGGAGGCTGGCAGGAGCTTCTAGAGGTTCGGGACTAGGGGAGAACAGAGGGCAGTGCCACCCGCTCCAAAAAAGCACGCCACGGGCTGGGGATTTAGCTCAGTGGTATAAGTGCCTGCCTGGCAAGTGCGAGGTCGTGAGTTCAATCCCCAGTACCGCAAAGAAGCACGCCAGCTGGCTCCTCACGCGCTGACATCAGAGGGGACTTGGTTTTGCCTGCTGGGGCCTGCTCTGGAAAGGGGCGGGTGCAGCAGCGCAGGCCAAGCTGCCCCAGGTGCTAGGGCTAGGCAGGGGCTTGGGCAAGGCCCTTGGGACTCTGAGTTTCCCAGGGAAGGCTCCTGGTCCCAGACAGGAAATGAGGAGATACAGGGCGCCAGGGAGTAATGTCTGTGCCTTTCCCAGCCTCTTCACAAGCACTGGAGGAAATCAACTCCTAGGGCCTCAATTCTGACCTGTCGACTGGGGCACCCTCACTGCCTTGTCTCACATCTGTGACAGAACCTCGAAAGGGTCAGAAGGTCTCTGTCCAGAGTCACAGAGCTGGGTGGGGATGGCTGGCCTACTGGGCTCTGAAGCCTCAGGTCTAACTATGCTCTTGCCTTGAGGGCTTCCTGTTCAGATGTCCAGGGAAGGGAAGCTGTCAAGTGCTGTGTGAAGGCGGTGAGGGTTCCCCCCGGGAAGATCTGCCCTGTCCCCCAGCCCAGCTCCCGGGCTGCTGTGCCTGCAGGGACAAGGCGCAGCCTACCTGGCTGGAGGGCAGCTCCTCGTCACTGCTCTCGGAGGACCCCGCAGGGTTCTTCTCTGGGGGGGCTGGGGTCAGGGTGCTGCTTCTGGCAGTTTTTGAGGTAATGTTTTTCTGCAGAGAGAGGACCTGAATCAGCACACATGGGTATCAGCTGGGTGGGACGGCTGGCCTGGCACATCCCACAGTCCCAGAAACACAAACCTCACTCTGCTCACCTGCCTTCCAGAGCTGACTCTGACCCTGAAGGTATATGACTCAGACCCAGCAGAAGGCTGGGGACATGGTGCTGATGGCCTGGGGTCTGAAGAAGAGGTGACAGCAGCCTGGGACAAGGCTGTACCAGGGCTCAGTGGGCCTGCCACAGTTTACACCTGGCACTAACACTCCCAGCTCACTGTGGGTGCCATGCAGAAGGCTTCTGCAGGCTGCATGCCTTCTTGCCACCTGGCCTGGTATCTTTTATTGTCCAAGAGCCAATGTTTTTCATGTCCAACAGTTTGCAACAAAGGCTGAGGTCAGGGGTAGGAGCATTTAACTTAAGTCCTTGGTGCTTGTTTCACGTGTAAAAAAAACAGAAATCTAAGGGGTAGAGTGTGGCCCGCTGAGGAGACTTCCTGGTTCCTTTAAGAAACAGATTTGGCCACAAGGATGTACTTGTATAAGGTCATGATTGGCCAAAACTGATAGGGACTGTCCCTCCAGGTGCCCTAGATGCTACTTCCTTGCTATCTCTTCTGACACCAAGGCTCAATGCTAGTTGCCATCTGCTGCCACTTCCCCAGCGGCCCTGGGTCAATCATTTCCATCACTAGCCTGAGCCCTAACTCAAGTCTGTCACCCTGAAATTTCTTTG
>PVJX010026287.1:0-25889 GCA_004027295.1 Dolichotis patagonum | reverse complement strand
AAAATAATGGATTCAGAAGGAAATGGGGCTTGTACAACACAAGCTGTTTCTCTGCTGTCCTCTGAGTGGCTTGCTACGGTCCCTTCACTTCCGGCCACCATCTCTTCACTTCCGGCTGCCGTCTTCATTTCCGGCCGCCATCTTCACTTCCGGCCACCATCTCTTCACTTCTATCCACTGTCTCTTCACTTCTGTCCCCGATCAGTCCTATTAGGAAACTGGCTGACAGCTATGCAATGCCATCTATTAACTTTTGCTTATAAATTTTACTGTAGATTCTTTATGCGTGCAATGATGGGCCCCAAACTTTAAGGTTTTAAGGTGGTTCTGACGCTTAATTTTATAACTAGCCTTATTAATGTTTGATTTGCCTAACACAAAATTCACCCATTGAAAGCATACAGCTTAGTTAGTTTTAATAAGCTTGTAAGGATGTGCAGGCATCAACCCAGTCCATTTTGGCCACTCTCAGCCTTTAGCAGCTGCGAATCTGCTTTATCCAGTTGCAGGTTTCTGTCATCTTTCGCAGAAACTTCATATGAATGGAGTTGGAATATGTGATGCTTACTTTCAATTTAGAAACTCAATTTACCATATTAAAATAATAAAACCCACAAAAATTAGGTGAATTTTGTGTTCCACTATAAAGGCATAATTAAAAATGTCTTAATCTGGTACTAAGACTAATTTGTTATAGGCTTCATTTGCTTCTTTGAATTGCAACTTATTTTTTCCAGTTAGAGATCTTGCTCAGTTTCTTTGAGACAGGGTTTTTTTTTGTTTTGTTTTGTTTTGTTTTGGTACCGGGGATTGAAGTCATGACCTTGCGCTTGCCAGGTAGGCACTTAAGCCACTGAGCTAAATCCCCGGCCCATCTTGCTCAGTTTCAATCTATGCCTTACATTACCTCTTCAAGATAAATGGTTTATTACTCTTTCCAACTTTAGACTTTATTCTAGAATCTATATTATTATGACACTTTTTCTGGAACTACAAATGTGTATGTGCAGAGACAGAACACAGAGACACCCTAGCAGGATTTGAAGTATTTATGAATAGATAAATTGTGGAAGATGGACTGATGAGGTCATCCACTTAGGGAAAGGGGTTTGTATCATAGTTTTCAGGGTGTAGAGAACTAACAAATTGCATATGTATTTGAAATAGAACTCTACTCTTTGTGTTTCACAGGAGAAACATGAAGCACATTCTAGTGAGGAATAAAGCATTGCAGTGGACCCGGTCCTATGTGTTACCAGAGTTTCCCTATGATGTCCAGTGCATGCTAGCAGAGCAGAAGTGTCCTGATCACAGCACAAGGATAAGGATCATTGAGTTTCTCCAGGCCGACATGACCAAGTATCTAGAAGGCTCGCTGTGAGTACTAACAGGGAAGACCTACTCCTTTGGGGCAGGGTCTGTTGGAAAAGAAGAGTAGAATTTGTTTGCACTCAAGTGTCTTCAGATGTTGGGTGGCAAACGGGAAATAAACCCAACATGCCCAGTGTTTCAGTGTCTACTTTGTTATGCAGAAAGATTTGGGGGGAACCTGAATGCACTTTAGACTCATCTTGAATCTGAGCCACGCAAAGTGACATCCGTCTTCCTTGTTGCGGCATACAGGTATCCCACCACCCAGCAGTACAACGATGTGGTCAACGCCCTGCTGCAGGCCCACCCCTTCCTGGATGAGGACGGCTGCGGCTTTGTAAGTGACTTCATGTCACTAGCACGGGTTAATCTCCATCCTTCTTAAAATAAGAGCTTTACATCCCTCCGGGGTCTGATTTTTTCCCCCTTTGTTTCTGTCTCAGCCTGTCTCTTTCTGTCGGCTGCTATTTCTTTCCATTGCTTTGCATTCCCTCCCCCTGGTCTTTTTGTGATACTTTCTTTCTCTCTCTCTGTCTTTCCCTCTCTGTCTTTCTGGCTTCCTATGTCTTCCCTATCTCAAAGAAGGATGGTCTCCTTGGGAACAAGGTGTCTGTAGGAAGGATGGGCCTTTAGAAGATGTGGCACGTGGAAGGAGAGGTCCATGGCTGTACCCGCGTCAGAGCTGAGGTCAGTAGTGTGCTCCTCACCCTCTAATGAGACCCAACAAGCAGCTGTCTGGCACTGAGGTCTTGCTCTCCTGCCTCTCCCGGCCCTCTCAGGTCACCACCATTCTGAGCAAAGTAGATTCAAGCTGCTCGAGACAGCAGTTCTAAGCTCCGGCTGCACTGAGGAGCTCCAAAGGCTCTGATTTTCTTGATCTAAGGACAGACTCCTGGCATTAACGTACTCAGAAGTTCCCAACAGGATTCAAATGCACTGCCAGGGGGGAGAATTGCTTCTCAATTATGAACTCAGCTGTCTAACCCTGCCTATCAAGGTTGAAAAGACTGGGGTTTTCATTGTACATCAGTGGAAAGGCATTTAATGCTACTGAAATACACAGTTAAAAATCCTTAAGACTGTAATAAAAAGTTAAGTGCATTTGACACTAGAAGTTTCTGATATAAGGAACAATTAGGGAGGGTTTAATGAACAATTATCCATGTATATATAAAGATACACAATTACTCCCTGTATCTCTCTATGCCTACGCACGCATTGACAGTCATAGGTAAACAAGACAGATGTCTCCTTGTATGTTACTATCTCAGATGTCTGTCAGAAAATAGTTTTGTTTCTCTGTCTTGAAGACACAGAATTTAAGCAATCAACTCCAATTTGAACAAAAAAAGACAAGTGCCAATATCAGTCAAAGTAAAAAAATTTAAGGCCTCTGCGTGCTTTCGTGTTTGTCTTATCCTCCTCCTCCTCCTCCTCCTGCTCCTTTTCCTTTTCCTCCTTCTTCTCTCCTCCATTTTTCTCTTCTCTCTCCTTCTATCCTTTTTCTTCTCTTGTTCCCTTCCTGCTCTCCTTGACATATTTTCAGAAAATATTCATAATATATGGTTAGAATTATAGAAATTTTTGACTGAAAACATCGTAAAGGTGTTCTTTACCATATAGACTTACAAAAGATGTTGCAACCTGTATCTTTAAATAATTATTGAAACCAAGGCTAGAATTCAGATATTCTCATTCCCACAGTGTCTTTCTTTCTAAAATATGCTGTTACATGGGAAACACACTACAAAACAAACCAGATTTACTATAGAGCAAAACAATGCAACAAAGTGCTGACAAAAAGACTCTGGAATCCCAAAATTGCAGTCGCACCAATATGGTAGACAAAATTGATTCTCAGTATTCCCTCCACATTCAGGATAAAATACCTGCCATCTACCTAGTGTTACTATGTATAGGACCACATAAGCTCTTTATCTCCATGGATTTTGTATCTGTCTTAGCTACTTTCCCATCACTGGTATAGAATACTTGACACCCACAACTTAAAGAGAAGCTGATTTTGGCTCATGGTTTCAGTATGGTTGACTGGCTCCAAGGCAGGAAGTGGATGACAGAGGGGCCCTGCAGAAGAGCAGGGAGAGCAGGAAAAAGTGAGGATACGAATATACTCTTTTCGAGTAATCCCCAGGGACCTGCCTCCAGTCAGGCCCCACTTCCTAATGTCACATTCAGCTGTGAACTTGCCAATGATGAATCCACGGATGGGTGCAGGGCTCTTATTATTCAGTCACACACATGAGACTTTTGGGGGTTCTTTACCTTAACAGTCTCCTCAGAATTAACCTCAGGTTACAGTGCTATATAGTGAGGCCTGCAATGGTTGTGTTTGTACTGAACACATACTAACATCTGTCTTGTCACTATTCCTTAAACAATACAACACAACAATTATTTACATAGTATTTACATTGCAATAAGTGTTAGAAGTAACACAGAGATGATTTAAAGTCAAAGTGAGGATGGGCATGGTTATATGCAAATATCAAGCTATTTTGCACAAGGGACTTGAGCATCACGGCTTTTGGTATCTGCCAGGATCCTGGTTCCAGTCCTCTGTAGATACCAAAGGACAAGTATGGTTGATTTTTATTTTTAATAATTGAAATTTTCTGTTTGAAATAAAATATACATTCACCTTGCTCTGAATTCAAAAGTGATACGAATAGAGAGGTTTCCCATCCCTGCCCAATAGCTACCTAACTTTCCTCCCTGAAAGTAACCAATGCTGTTAAAGAATTTTTTTCCAGAGAGTCCATATATAACATCCATCTATAACATCACAAATATACTCCATCACCTTTTGACACTTGGTTTAGTTATCAAAGTGAACCACATACAAAGTAATAAATGTGCTTTGTTCCTGCATGCATTTTACCTGCATCTGTGCCCAGTGGCACTGACTAAAGATGATGAACTGATAAGGAGAATCCAGAATTGCTTAGCAGGTTGTGGTCCGTGTTTGCACCACAAACCGCCTAAGCAGAAGCAGAAGCTGGTGCATGGAGACATATTTACCCAAATCCTCCTTTCCAAATGCCTGTATGAAGTTGAGTTGTTAATGTTACATTGGAAGATACAGGACATTTCTGAGATCATCAGTGTGTGTGTGAGAGAGAGAGATTGTGTAATTGTGTCAGAGAGTATTTGGTTACCTTAGGACTAATTTTATTTTCTACTTTTTATTTTGAAAAATTTCAAGTCTTTATATTTGGTGCTGGACAATTGTCCTGTGGTGGGGTTGTCTTGTGCATTGTAATATATTTAGCAGTGGCCCCTTGCACCCCAACTGCAGCAATGGAACGTTTCTGCAAACATCATTAGGTGTCTCCTGGTGAGGGGGCGGAGGCCATATCACTATTCTGGTAGGGAATCACAGGTCTAGACCCAGTAAGCATTAACATTTGGCTGCATTTGTTTTGTGTCAGCTAAGCATTTTAGAGCATGGTACAGTTGTCATCTCTAAATGCATCCCATGTGCCTTAAAAGAATAGGGACAACCTATGTAACCACAATGCAATGTTTTTACTTAGAAAAACTACCAGCAGTAACTGTATACTGTTACATGAACATCATATTCATTTTTCTAATTATTAAAATGTTTTTTAAAAAATAAAATGTTTTTAAGATAGATTTTGGCGGGGGGTACCAGGGATCGAACTCACAACTGTACACTTGCAATGCAGGCACTTATGCCACTGAGCTAAATCCCCAGCCCTTAAGATAGATTTTTGGTTGTAAAACTTAATCATAGATGATGCATTGCAATTGGTTATTATTGTGCCTTAATTTCTCTTTGCCAAGCCTGGTGTCTCTGCCTGTTTTTGTTTTTCCCAGTACTTACTTCTCAGTCAAGACTTGTCCATGTGTCCTGTCAGGTGATCCTAGTCTCTGACTGTTTCAGAACAATTTCATCTGGGTTTAAAATACCAAGAAAAGGTCTGCTCATGGTACCATGGGTGGCTTTCACTGTCACTTAAGGAGCTCATAATTTTGGGGCTGATTTTATTACTTTGGGTTGATTAGGAGACATGTTCCCATGTGGAACTTTGGTGATTAGTCTATAATATAAGTATTCTCTTCTGAGTCTCTCTACCCAAGGCATTTGTGAGTAACTCATGGTGCCAGGCATATAGCAGGTGCTCAGCAAATGCCCAGTGATTGAACACTCATGCAGGAGATTATATTTGATTGGTTCTTTTTCTGGTCCTAGTCAGTTAATAAGGAAAATGAGAGTGATAAGGCAGAAGAAATTAGCAATTTAACAGTGTCCTAGCAGTGTCCTACAATTCCTCCCACCAGGCTCTGGAGATTTAGAGGCCCCTTAGAGCTATAGATAACATGTGAAACAAATATATCTGAGCTAGTTCCTATTTCAGGGCTAAGAAAAACATAAACCATCAACCATCTATCATTTCAGTGTGGTTGTGACATGGCAGGGTCCCCAGGATGTGGGCATTGATGAAACACCTGTTACTCACCCCAGGGCTTAATCAGGATGAAGCCGCACCCCCTTTAATATGGAGCCATGGTGTCCTAGTGTTTTATGAATAGCACTTTGGCTTATAAATATCTTCCATAAATAGCTTCTCATCTGACTTAACATCTGAGTGCAGTTGACAGGAGAGATAGTATTGTTCCATTTTCATAGCTGAAGAAACGAAGGCTTAGCAGGTTAGTGCGGAAGGTTACTTGGGCAATATGAATGAGGTCCAGTACTAGATCCTGGGTCTTCCCAACACAGTCCAAGTACACTCTGAAGGGCAGGGAATATGATTACTGGGCCTTGAGCCACAAAACCAGGTAGAATCTAAACACCAGACTCTTGACTGCTATTATCTCAACAGTTCCCATTTGCTTATGAGGAAACAGAGACCGGTTCCCTGATCCTCTTTCCTTAGTTATAATTTTGGGATTTTGATTGGTATGGCAATGTCTCGAGACTGTTCTAAGGATAAAATGAGGAATAGGTATATGATTTATATTATAATAATGTGAAAATAATTTCAAGCCCAAGAATGATAGACAAAGATGTCATTGTTTATATAGGATTAATGCAATCTTCTTAAAGATTAACTGGCCTGCTTTGTTATTTTATGCAGTTTTTATGGAAAAGAGCCCTCAAAGATCGCTTTAAATATGTTCGAAGACCCATAGAAGATGATGAACAAGTTATGAGAAATAAGTACAAATTTGGACACCGAAGAGGCCAGACAAGAAAAACTCTTGTTGATACAAGATATGATGAAATTAAAACTGTCCAAATAAAAGTAAGATCTGATCTTACAATGTTATGACAACTTTGATTGATTGACTAAGGGATCGTAAATAGTGCCATTATGAATCATTAAAGCAGAATAAGATACCTTTTAAAATTCTGGGTGTGGTCAAGAACTGATACAATCACTGGTTCACATGACTAATGATGTGAGTGGTAATTCCAAAAGAGGCATTCCAAAAATAGTTTGAGGCAAGAATGTTACTATTTTATGGCCATCTGTTTTCCTTTCAAAGAACCTGGAAGAACTCTTCATTCTGAGCCCTTGAATGATACTGCTTTCTCTCTTTGCATCAGGTTTTGATGAGTGGACTGCTGGACAAAGTGTTTAATATACTGCATGGGTTAGGAGGCCTCAAGGTCTTAGGGAGTCAGCAACCCACGTGCAGCGTTGCTGAGCCCCATATTGGCCCACCTGCTGGGCCAGCCGAGGTGGTGGGGAGCTCCAGACAGAGCTAGAGATTCTAATCTCACTGACAGGGAGTCTGGTTTCCTGGGATCCTCGAAGTAATTCTTAACTACTTTAAAGTCCCAAACATCCTCAAAAACAATTCTCCCTGCTCATAAAACCCCTTAGGAGAGTTATCCAAATTACCAAGTGGAGACACTAACTCCCTTTTCTTCCTAATTCTATCACAATCCACATGAAAAAATAAATCTTAACTCTTTGTGCTACTCAACATTCATGTAAATATTCTAGCTCCTTTTTCAGTTAGTATATTTATTTCATATTAATAAAACAACCTACTTGGTCAGCTCAGTTTTATTAGTACCAGTCATGTGCTCCTGGGGACAGGCATATTTTTAGCATGCTTTATGAGCCATTCATCCCAGCATCATGCATAATGCAAAATTTTGCATGGATGCATATTTCAAATAGCTAATTATGCTTTTCAATTACCTTCAAATGATGGTGTCTTAGTTACTTTTCTTTCATGGCTGAGACAAAATACTCAACACCCAAAATGAAGGAAAGAAAGGTTTTAGCTCACAGTTTGTGGCAGTTTCAGTCCATAATGGCTCCAAGGCAGGTTAGCATGGCACAGTGGCAATGCTTCAAGACAGCAAAGCAAACAGGAGCAAAGGGGGATGGGCCATGAGAGAAGCCCCTTTTCCTCTCTTACACTGTATGCAGGCAACCTGGCCCCAGGGTGGGCGTAGCACTCACACTGTCTCCCTTCCCTCTTCTCACAGAGGCTCAGGATGTTTACAAAGTGAGGCCCCTGGCCCCCTGCTGACTTGCTTCATTAAACTTCCCAAGTTGATACAGTATATTTACCATTACAGTCCACCCCTTGTCAAGTTGACAACCAGATAGATTTCTTTTTCTTTCTTTTTTCTTTTTCTTTTTTTGTTTTGTCTTTTTGAGACAGGGTCTCACTGTGCAGTTCAGGCTGGCCTTGGGCTCACTTTGTAGCCCAGGTAGGTCTCAAACTTGCAATGATCCTCCTGCTTCAGCCTCCTGAGTGCTGGGATTACAGGAGTGTGCCATCATGCCTGGCTAGACACATTTCTTTAAACAGTTTTCCAGATACAAGGCTATGCATATTCATATAATTTCACAACTTCAACATTATAATACAGGTTTAGCAATCTTTAATAACCAGTATTCCTCAGGGTGCCATATATACATGTACCAGTTCCCCACAATGAATGCATTTATTATGTCTTGCAAACATGTACTAATGAAACAGATGGGGTTACAAACAAACAAAGAAACAAACAAACAAAATTACTGGTAAACCAGAAAAAATAGGTACTTGTGTGTAGAAAGCTTGCAACTTGTACATCATCCTGGGCTGTTGCAATATGCAATAAAACATAAGTTATCCAAGTAACCTAAGTGTAATAGTATTTAAAATATTAAACTTTTTTCTAGAAATATTTTTTAAAAAGTAATCACTATTTAGTACACCAACATTAAACTTAAGAAGTCACTTTGAAGGGCAATATAATTATATAATTATCAGTTTTCTAAAATTTGATGTTGAGTGGATTTGATAAGTGAGTATTAGAAGGTGATAGTTGAGTATTAGAAGGTGAGTATTAGAAGTCAGGGTCAGCTCAGGAGACCAGAGGTCACTGTACAGGACACCAGATTAAAACCAGAGCTCCTCTCTTGTATTGATGCATTGTCTTCAAGCCATCTTGCACACTCTTCATTTCCTCTCCCAACACTTGGCTCTGTGAGGAGATTTCGCGACTCTCCTCGTCCTCCAGCACACCTTCAAGGCAGGAGGCCCAAGAAGGAGCTTCGGCCTCCCCAAGTACAAGAAACTGAGTTTGACAGTTGGGCATGAAGTTGCAATAAAGTTTAGTTTTTACCTTCCTGGAAGCTTGGCTGCAAAAGAAATTGCTCATTGTTCATATTGATATAACATTTCTCCTGGTCAAAAAAAAAAAAAAGTCAAATAGGAAGGTTTTACTTTTCTGTCCTTTATAAGCGAAGCTTCAGATTGCTGTTTTGAGTGTTGGTAACCTCCTACTTTGTAATCTTGGGTTCTGTACAGCCAAAAGCTTTCAAGGATGGAGAAAAATGCATGATGGCTTGTTACAGACAGTGCATAAAGATTTTTGGATTAAGATACCTTTAGGTAATCTGCACATCTTTGAAATTTCTTGCCTGGGGACAATATTTCCTGGAGAAAAAAATTATTTCATGTGCTGTAGTGATGGAAAATATTGATACCACCAAGAAACACCAACCTGTTCATGAATGCACAGGCAGGGAAGCAGCCTGACTAACTGGAGGGAGCTCCTGTGTAACAGGTAGGAGGGGTGAAGAGAGTTTTACTATTGGCTTTGGTTTGTTTCTGCTGTTTTCCCTTTGGGGGAAGAGTTCAAGGCAGATGCCTCAAGGAAGGAAGAGGGACGTCTTTGTCTTGTGCCATGAATTTCCACAGACATCTTGAGCTGCTGCCGAGCTCGAGTGGCTCTAGCTAAGCACAAATGTCCCTAAACTTCCACCTAGCACAATCTCTCGCCAGTTGAACTCTGCTTAAAGTACATTCTCTTTGGTACAAAACTAGAAACATCAGCAGTACCAAAGCATCACCAGGCATCAGTATGCCTTATGCTTGTGATTACACTGATAAAAAGACTTTCACCATCTTATATGAGAGACTAGACTTGTCGGAATCCAAAATGTCTCCAGAGCAGTCCACAAAATACTGGCTATTTTGCAATATTTAACAATATCTTTTCAATTTCCAGACCCCCAGGTTGTTGTTGCTTGCACAGTCCTGTGATCAATGCAGCAGTATGGTATCTTCCTATGCATCTGACTTTCGTGTTAACAGGAAATAAAGTAAAACAAGAGAAAGGCCTAGCACAGAGCGATAATAAGCCGTGAGTAAGCAGCAGATACGATTAATTTACATCTAAATAATTTGTACCCCTATGAGTTGATGAGCCTGTTCCTTTTCTTAATTGTCTTTTACTATACACATCATTATGTTTATGAAGAGGTATAATTAGATCCTCAAGACAAGCAGATTAAAGTTCAGTAATTTTGTAAGTTGCTGATATCCTGCTTGAATGATGAAAACAGTGATTTTAAAAGCTTATTGGAGTTGTATAGAACTGCATCACAGCAAAATGGATTCAATTTAAATTGTAGTAAATATTATAAAAATGTCTCAGGTGCTAAAAATAAATTGTAGTAAATTTCATGAAAAGCCTCAGGTACTAAAGATAAGTGAACTGAAGTCCTCACTTTGTGGCACTTTTATTGCCCTGTGCTAAGCGTTTCTCTTATTTTATTCCTTTTTAGCCCCATTCCTCTCTACCTTTCTTCTCGCTTTGCCCGTGGACAGCCCTCTAAAGTGTTTCCTCTGTGTGTCTTTGTTCACCAGTGTCCCAAAGCATGCACTGTCATCTGAGGGTTGTGGACAGTTGGTTTAATGGAAATGGTATTCTGTGCCTCATCTGCACTTCACTTTTTTTAAAACTGAAACTCCAGGATTCATTCATGTTGCTGTGTGCATCGCTGGTTCATTGATTCTCGCCACTAGAGTACTCTGTAACTCAAGTTCTGTTTCTCCCCACTCCAAATTGCACTGCAGAGACCCATTATGCAGATTTGATTGTGGGGCTGTGAGATCTTTTCTGGGTGGCACATCCCGTAGTGGGTCTGATGAGACACAAGGCATGCACGGATTTAGTTTGGTCAGTTCCTTTCCAGAATGACTTTGCTCGTCTCCTTCCCAGCATTCCCGGTATTCCCATCATCCCTTGGCACAATATGCCTTACAAAATTTTGCCAAGTCTCATAGGTATTAAGTGTAATCTTTATTTTTGCATTTCCCTGGGTAACCAATGACTCTGAGCATCTCCTCTTGTTTTTTAGTCTTTTGAGCTTCTTCTAGAAAATTACTTCTTTATATTCATTGCCCAGTTTTTAATGTGTTGGCATCTTTTTTTTTTTAATTTGTGGGAAGTAGTTTTCCCTATGCCCTGAGTCACAAAGATATTCTGTATTCTCAGTTTATAATTTTAGTTTCACATTCAGATCTTTAAATCATCTGGAGTTCATCTTTCTATATTAAATAGATGTCTCCATCTGTGTGCCACGTTCTCAATAGCAAACGAGCCATCCTCTCCTTGGTTTATGGTGACACTTTTATTGTACACTAAGCCCCAGTAGAACTTCTAGAAATAGAGGTGCTGAGAATTCTCCTATTGCATTGGCCTATCAATCTCTTATGTCATTCTACATTGCATTTTGCTACTTAATGTTTATCACTTAGTATCACCAGCAGAGAGATTTTTTTCTGTTGCCTTTGCAAAATGTAGTGTGTCAGGGAAAACCCTCAGTAGACAGGATTCTGGGTCTGTTCACTCTCATTTTCAGCTTCGGGGGAAGAGCAGTGGTCTTCTTCTTGTGAACAATTGTAGCGACTGTCTTTTCGCAGGAGATCTGGGACCTGGACTAGTGGTGCTGTGTGTAAGTGGGATTCTTGGGCCATGAGGAGGTCCCAAGTCTCTGACAGACCAAGAGGCACAGGACAAGCCTCTTCTTGCTCTGGATGAAGGTCCGCTGTGACAGCATGGAGTGACCTAATGGGAACCCCTTGAGATGAAGCCTGCAGCCTGGCGTCCATACAGGACCGGACCTTGGAACTCCCGACTCTCCCAGGCTGATGTGCGTCTTTCCTTGGGTATCTCTTCATCCAGAGGGGTCTTTGTAGACCCTCAAAGGCCTCTATAGGTACCTCATTGAAGCATCACAGTGGATACATACTATTTGAAATGCTTACTATCTTTCTAGTACTTTTTTGATAATGCTCACATTTTCTCTTCTTAAATTACTAAAGTCCCTATTGCACTCCTATCTTACTATAAACCTTTCATTGATGAGAAAGCTTCTTTGATAATAGTAATTCTTTCAATGTTTCCTGAAGAACAATGAATCGTATTTTACCAATGTTCAGCTCTTTAAATTAATGCTAGATCTCCTCATTTATCTTGAAAATATACTGCTTTGTCTTTATGGAGGTAAAAACTGTGTTCTAAAACAGTATAGAGGGCTTTGAAGTTCTGGCTGCAGCTATAAATTGGCTTCTCTTTTCCTGTTTACTTAGTTTCTTTGTTTGTTTGTTTATTTGCCTGTTTGGTTGGTGCTGGGGATCAAACCCAGGACCTGGTGCATGCTGGAAAGCACTGGACCACAAAGAGCTACAACTCCAGTCCCTTTTTGTCATTCTAGGGTTTGTTTGTTTGTTTTTGTTTTCTAATTACAGTGGAAGTGTCTC
The DNA here is from genome assembly GCA_004027295.1 of Dolichotis patagonum. Classification (NCBI taxonomy): domain Eukaryota; kingdom Metazoa; phylum Chordata; class Mammalia; order Rodentia; family Caviidae; genus Dolichotis; species Dolichotis patagonum. Next base: position 13,466 of record PVJX010026287.1, on the reverse strand, counting down.
AATTTGGAAGATTTTAATGCTACATTTAGGAGCACAGATTATCTTATCTTTTTCAATGAGTGTGTTACATTTGGTTTCTTTTTTGAATTAAAAGTTTTAAATCAGTAATTTAGTTTTATTAAATTAGTTTCTTCATTAATGCTTTTTGCCCTCGTTGTTGAGACAGGGTCTCCCTATGTACTCAGTGGTCTTCCAGCCTTAGCCTCCTAATTGTTGGGATTACAGACTTGCACCACCACGCCGAGCTCACTAATGCTTTTAAAAATCAGTTTTGCTTTTTAAAATAAAAAAATTTTAAAAAATAAATCTAAAAATTTTGTTAGTACATGTTTGCAGTTCATGTTACATTTATTGTGAGGAGTTTGTACCTAACATGTCTCAATCTAGTTTTGTCTCCTTCCCACCCAACCCTTCTCTCTCCTACTCTTGCCTCTGTCACTGAGAAAACTCTGTTTTCATGTTTTTCTTCAATTCTCTTTTTTAAAATCCTTTTCCCTCTCTGCTGTCTTCCCTCCCTTTTTCTGTTGTTCTCCCTCCCTTTTGAAAAAGATCACCCTATTACATATCTTTAGTTCTGCTCTTTATTTATACTTTGGGGTTCTCATGTAAAAGAAACCATGCATCTTAGTTACTTTTCTCTCATTGCTGAGATGAAATACCTGACACCTAAAATGAAGGAAGGTAAAATTAATTTAGCTCACAGTTTGTGGAGGTTTTGGTCCATAATCACCTGGCTCCAAGGCAGGGTGGCAAGGTGAGTGGCAACAGTTCCAAGCAGCTGGAGACAGCAAAACAACAAGAACAGAATGGGGACAGCAAGTCTCTTCTCCCTTATATCGTAAGCAGAGCCCTCAAGCCCCATGGCTGTAGCACTCACACCATCTCTGTGCCCTCCTCTTCCACAGGCTCAGGATGTTTACAAAGTGAGAATCCTGGCCCCCTGCTGAGTCACTTCATTACATTTTTAAACTTCTCAAGTTGACACAGTGTGTCAACCATTACTCCATGCAATATTAAACTTATGTGTCTGATTAATTTCACTTAACATTATGGTCTCCAGGTGCATTCATTTACCTACAAATGACTCCAGTTATCTTTCTTTATGGCAGAATATTAGTCTTTTGCATATAAATAACATATTTTCTTTATGGATTCATCTGTTGATGTGTATATGGGCTGTTTCCAAGACTTAGCTTTTATAAATTGTGGAACTATAAACATAGGTATGCATGTATCACCGGAATATGATGACCTTTTTTAATTTTAATATGATGACTTTAACTCCTCCAGGAAGGTATCTCAAAGGGGGATAGCTGGGTGAAATTGAATTTCTATTTTTTGTTTTTTGAAAAATCTTCGTACTGATCTCCATAATGGTTGTACTAGTTTGCATTCACCCCCCCAAAAAAGTAGAAGGGTTCTTTTTTCCCTGTACCATCAACAGCATTGGTTATTATTTGATTATAGCCAGTCTTTCTGGAGTAAGATGATATCTCAGTCATTTTTAATTTTCATCTCTCTGATAAAAAATGCTGAACATTTTCTCATGCATTTATTGGTCATCTGTACTTCTGAGAAGTATTTATTTTTCTTTAATTCTTTATATAGATGTTCATTTTCTGTTAATGGATTAGCTGGCAAAATTTTTTCCTATTCTGTAGGTTATTCCTTCACTGTCTCTTGGTGGCTTCTTTTGATATGCATATGTTATTAATTTGATTTCATTCCAACAACTGCTTTTGATCTTCAAAGTCTTTGTTTTATGATGTTTTTATTATTTCCAGTTCCAGTTTTCTAAAATCTGTGTCATCTTCTCCAGGAATAGCACTTGTTTAAACTTTCTAGTTCCTTGTTTTTCAACTCTCTGGTAAATCTGTTCATTTTTAGAAGTGGAATATTGTAAGTTTCCAACTATTATTATTGAACTGTCTTTTTCCTTCCAGTTCTGTCAGCTTTTACTTTATGATTTGGGAGCACTGTTATTAGGCATATAGAAGTTTATAATTGTCATGTCTTCCTGATGTGACTCTCTTCTCAATATAAAATTCCTTCCTTTGTCATTAGCAGATTTCTTTTTGTCCTAAAGTTTATTTTTCTCTGATAGCAGGATAGCCATTCATTCTCTTTTGGATACTAATAACACAGTGTATTCTTTCCATGTTTTTACTTTCAACCTATAAATGTCTTGAATCCAAAGTATGTCTCTTACGAACAGCCTATTGCTGGATTATTTTAAAACTCTAATCTCCCAATTACTCAGTGTAATCAGTAAGGTAGAGTTATGACTGTTACTTTGTTTACTCTGTGTCATCTCTTTTGTACGTTTTATTCCTCCATCACTACCTTCTTCTATATTAAGTAATATTTTCTGGTGTAAAATCTTAATTTACCTTTTTGTCCCTTTATCTTTTTAAATTAATTGTCTGGGGAGTATAATTGATGTCTTAATTTATAATATCTCGCTTGGATGAGTACCAATTTACTAATTCAATTACAATAGCAAATAAAAATGTGCTTCTGCACAACTGTCTCCCAGCCCTTTGTGCTGTTACTGTCACACAGGTTACATTTTATACATGGCATGCCCACCCCCAGAGGGTAACGATTATTGTCATGAAATCACCTTTGTAGCGAATGAGCAAAGAAAGAGCAACAAATAGAAAGTGCACGTATAACGTCTCTTACATCGACCTGTGTGATGCTCTTCACTGGTGCTCTTTACTCTTTCGTGTGGATGTCATTTCTGCCTCAGGACTACTGTTAGTATTCCTGGTAGGGCAGGTCTGGTGTGACCCATTGGTTCTACCTGTCAGTGTCATAATCATCCTCCAGGTTTTTAAGGTGCTTTGATGGCTATAAAATTCATTTAGGAAGCTGCTTTCTGGCTTGGGAATTCTGGGCTCGGGCTGGCTAAAGCCATAAGGAGAGCTACATCTTCACACAGCACGAAGTCCGCGTATAACTACTGCTCACAAAATCGCCCACTTCCTTTGCTCATGCAGTCGGCAGACTCGTGCTTCTCCACTGCCTTGCAGTGAGGTGAGGTCACAGGGTGGCTTGGGGAAAGTGACACAGATTCTAAAGATCCAGTGTACAAGTCCCGTGATGCCTCTGTCTCCTTTAGAATTAACTGACCGCACGCGAGTGACCAGACCGTGTCCTTAGGAAGGCGGCGGGGAGCCAGGCCCCAGATGGACGCCCCACAGGAGTGACCAGCTTCTGTTAGGGCCTTCTTAGCTTCAGCAGCACGATCTCGTCGAACTCAAGCAGTGCCGGGCCTCCAGGCATGCCTGTCAGCCACTGGGTCTGCTTCTTGGTGACTCTGATGTCCCTGGGCAGCTTCAGGGAGCCACGGAGCATTTCTGAGGCCCTGGCCAGTCCTGCAGTCCTCCCGAGGTTCTCACTCCATGCCTCTGCACCAGTGGTCAGGAGGCCATGTGTTGCAAAAAAAATAAACATAGGAAAAAATTATTTTATTTTATGTAAAGACATCCAGTTTTAATTTTTTTCTTTCCTAATTCACCGGATATTCTTTCCAAACCTTCAGTCTAGGAAGAGCTTTATCCATTGTGAACTTAAGTTCTCGTTTCTCGAGGACATTTCTCAGAGCCAGAATCACGGAAGAAACAGAGCTAATGTCTTACCCCATTTGGACGTGAAATACCACATCAAATACACACTGAAGCACTACAGCTGTTTCTTTGGAGAAGTCCACTTGTGCCCCTCTTTTTTAAAAAAAATCTCTATGACCTGTGACACAGGGGTTTAATAAATATTTTTAGGGTGTCTTCATATCTCAAAGCTTTCCAAATAATTTTTTAAATAAATAACCACTGTCAGGTGTTAAATTACTAACACTAGTTTTGTCATTCATCTCTCTCTGCAACTGTTTTCTTTTCCTATTTATTCGTTAGGTATATGCCCTTACCTTTCATAGTAGTGATGTGGTGTTTTGTGTTATCTTTATCTTGAAGTAAAATGGCATCAAATGTGAAAAAAAGAAAAACTGCCCAGTCAACTGCTAAGCATTTTACTAAATGAGTGCCTTTGAATTTTTTCTTACTGTTCATTTCTAACTGGCATGCACTCCTGGAGGCTTATTGTACATACACTAATTATTTTATAGTCTTTTCCACAGACGTTTTTCTTCTGGCTCAAAAGTGAACAAGACAGCAAAAATTGAAGAAAAATGCCGACAACTAATTGTGTCCTGGATAGAAGGCAATTATGGCATAGCAGGTGGCAGATTTACTAATACTGCAGCTTTACCAGGCCACTATGCCCTTGGGAACTGGGCGAGATTGTGTGGCCGGAACTTCGTCAGCCCAGTGACCGAAGCCAGGCCTGAATATTAAGCTAAGAGACTGTCAGGTTCCACGTGGAGACATCACGTCCAGAGTCTGCGTGATGATGGCAAAACTGAGCCAGGGATGAGTGGCGTTTGGCATGAGGTCACCCCTGGCATCCGGCACAGAACTGTGCAATAGAAATATAATATAAACCACATAAGCAATTATTAATTTTCTAGTAGATCTATTTTAAAAAGTAAGAAGAAGAAGATGGCATTAATGTGAGCATTGTATTTTATTTAAGTCAAAATAATCCACAGTATTGCAACTGGCGCTCTTTAGGACTCAAATACTTCTAACCTGCTGGCTCCCCCACGTCAGTGCGCATTGCTAAGGAGTCAGCCTTTGGAACAAAGCCACAGGGGCTGTCCTCACAGGAGCCCTGGACTTGGGATGGTCACTTTCCCTTGGAGGATCTCAAAGGAAGAGGCATGAACCAACCAGTTTCTATGTTTCTTTCAGAAATCATTTAATGACATAGCCAACAATATATAAAGCAAACAATATGTTTCATTAAGAGGGTGAGAATTTTGAGAATTTTAAATTCTGATGCAGCTTTCTGGTAAGAAAGAGTTCTTCATCTTGAATAAAACCCATGACTGTTGTCTTAGTCCTGGGAGTCTAGTCACATAGAAATTCTTCAGAAACTAATTACATGATTGGGTGGGAGTTGGGGAAGAGCAGGACAGCGTGCCTGCTGTGGTTTGAATCTAAATTGTACCCCCAAAGCTTTCCGTGTTCTTGTCAATGAGGGCGTGACCTGGAAGCACATCCCTTTCCACTTCCGGCTCCCCCTTTCTCTCTGTGCCCTCTGACCTCCCTGTGATGTGAGCAGCTTCCCACTGCCCAGCCCCTTCCATCTTTTGGTTTCCACCTGTGTGTGTGCCAAGCAGACCGAAGCTTCCCAAACTGTGAGCAAAACAAACTTGCCCTCGTCTTTCAAACTGTCGTTGTCAGGTATTTTTATCCCAGCTAGGGGGAAGGTGACTTAAAGTGTCCTACAGTAGTCTATAAATGTCAGTATCAGCAACTAGCGAGTTCCCATTGTATTTCAGTAGGGGAAAGCTGTTTATATATTAAAGTTTTATTTTTCTTTAGTTTTTTAATAAATAGGATACCTTCTTTTTATTTAAAGATTGTCATTCTATAAAAAATAAAAAAAATTGTCATTCTATGCATTTGACAGTATATTAAACAATGGACATTGTATGGTGTATGTGTAGTGGTTGTTTTTGTTTGTTTTTTGAGACAGGATCTTGCTGTGTAGCCAGACTGTCTTTGAACCCATGGTCCTCCTGCTCTAGCCTTTTGAGTTCTGGGGTAACCCGCAGGGTCAGCACAAATATTATTTACAAGGCAAAATGAACCTGACATAGAGCTTTGGAACAAGGATCACCACCCACACCGTTTCTTCAGCCTGTGTCCCTCCATCCCCCACCTTTCCAAGATCCCTGGCTGCTAGAGATGACCCCCACTCACCAGCCTTTTTAAATAGATGACTTTTTCATCTGTGCACAAATACTAAGAGAATCTATTGTTTCATGTGGCATATTTTTGAGGTTTACAAATGAATGAAAAACCATACATTGTCTTTAATGAATTCCTGTTTTTCCCACTCAATTTAATGTCTGTGAGATTCACCCAGGCTGTTAAGTTTGATGGTATTCATTCATTTTCCCAGTAGCTTAATAATCTATCGTGACAGGGCGTGGCAGTTGATGGAGCTCATGTCCTGTTGACCAACATTTGGGCAGCTAAGAGCCATGCTGCTGGGACCATTCCTATATGAACACCTTGCAAGCGTTGTAATAAAGGAGTGGAACTGCTGTCTCATGGAGTATGCAAAAAGTCAACTTTGTAAGACAGGGCCAAATTGTTTTCTTAGGTAATTATAGTCCTCTAGGTTCCCTGAGCAGTGAGTGTTTGTTATTATCAAGTACTTCCCTACTGGGAAGAAAATGGTATCTCATGTGGTCCTGATTTTCATGTTAACTATTTATGTGTTGGTCATCTTTTTACATATTTATGAAATATTTCTGTTTCCACCTTTGCAAAATGATTGTTCATATCTTTTTCCCATTTTTCTATGTTTGTCCTTTTTCTTATTTGTAAGAATCCTTATATATTTTGGACTCTGCTGCTTTACCAGATACATCTATGGCAAATATCTTCTCCCAGTTTGTGCTTTGCATTCTAAATTTCTCCTATTAACAAAAATGTTTATTACTTAATATAGTTAGACTTGTTGGCTATTTTTCTTGCATATCCTTTTATTTAGATATCATTAAGGTTTTCCAATAATTTGATAATTTTATTCATGAAGTTTCTATACATCATTGGTTAGTTTTCTTCCTAGGTTTCTTATAGATAGTTTACACAATTGTAAAAAATTACATTTTCTGTGTATTGAACTCACAGGTCCTCCTGCCTCAGCCTCTCAAGTGCTAGGATTACAAGCGTGCACCAGCACACCTGGTTATTATATTGATCTTGTATTGAGTGGTTCTGAAAAACTCTCCCAATTATAATAAATTAAGTGTGCATTTCTCTTAAACAATCCCATCATCTATGAATAATGGCAATTCTTTTTGTCTTTTCAATTTGTATATCTCATATTTTCCTTTTTTATATTAGCTTGACTAGGTATTTAGTGCTAGGTTGACTAAAGAGTCCACTGGGGAATCTTTGTCTTGTTTCTGATTTAGAGATAAAGGTTTAAAAATTTCACCATATTAACTCTAGATTTTTGGCAGATAATTTTATAGGCCTTTACAACTTCTCTTTATTTTGATAAAAGTCCTCCCATCACATGTAACATGGACTTGTTTATTTTGAGAAAAAAAGTCACAGATATCAAAGTGTTCATGGAAATAACCCATAATGTTGACTTTAGAAAACAAATAGGCTATTTACACAACTTATTTTTCTAGAGGATGCATGTGACATGCCAACAAATATTCGTCATTCCTCTTCTGCTGAACAGTCCCATGCAGAACTCTTAGCACACATACTTCTAACTCAAAGCTGCTTTATGAATTAGGATAAGTAAAATTGTTAGGGAAGCAACTGCTGAAATCATGTATAATGGAAAGAACTGTGCTCCCTGCAAAATGAGATTATCCTGGAAACAGCTTTCTGTCTGTTCCTTTTTTTATTCTTTCTTTCTTTCTTTCTTTCTTTCTTTCTTTCTTTCTTTCTTTCTTTCCTTTCTTTCTTCCTCTTTTTTTCAGTAGAGAACCCACTTTTTGTTTTATCTCATCAGTTCTTACCTCATGCCCTGTCTGGGTTACTTTTCTCTCTCATTGCCAGGACAAAATGCCCAACACCCAAAATTAAGGAAGGAAAAGTTATTTAGCTCACAGTTTGTGGAAGTTTCAGTCCATAATCAGCTGGCTCCAAGGCAGGGTGGCATGGCACATGGGGCAACAGTTTAAGGTGGCAGAAGACAGCAAAAGCAGAAAGAGAAGAAGGGGGTAGGAATAAACCTCTTTTCCTCCCTTCTATTGTAAGCAGGCTATCCCCACCCCAGGGGAGTGTAGCACTAAAGCCATTTCCCTGCCCTCCTCTTGGACAGGTTCAAGACTCTGGGCCCTGCTGAGTTACTTAGCTAAGCTTCTAAACTTTTCAGATTGATCCAATGAATGACATCCTAGTGTAAGGGCCTGTCCTCTACACCCCAGAATGCAGGCCTGATGAATTAGTTAAGCTTTTAGACTTCTCAGATCGACACACTGCATCAACCATAGCATGCCCTGAAGGTCATCTCCTTTCAACTTTCCGGACTTGGGAGATCTCCACTGAAGATAGTCCAAGATCTCTTAGAATTGAGCCTCTTTGTGAGGTGCTTCTTGATAGACTCAGGGGTTGGGAGGACACGACAGCCCCACAGCAGCAGGAGGGGCACGCTGGGGAACTGCACGTGCTGTCTTAACAGTCCCTCGGGAAGTCCTGGTCCAAGTCAACGGAGAAGCTGAGTATAGTGGCAGAGGAGGAGGCTCCGGCACCGCTCTGCACGTCTCTGCCGCGGGTCTTTTCACACCTGCTTCTCCTCAGCTCACATTGGCTCCGTGGTGAGATTAATATCTAAAACCTAGCTGGAAATCTTTCCCCATCCTGTCCTGCGAGGCTACAACAGCCCTGGCATTTTGCTCATGAGTTTACTGCATGGGGACAAAACCTCTAGAAACAGAGTGGCCTGGTTTTGCCTCCACATCTGGTGTCTCAACCACAGGAGAGCTGGGATTCCTGGTGAATGCAGGAGTTCACAGAGCGAGCATCACCTGTCTTGGTAACATTGTTCGTCATTGCATTTGATGGTAAGATTCCACATAAAGCAGAAAAACAGGCACAGGCGCAGGGAGGGAGAAAGTGTTGATTTCCAGGTTTTTGTGCAGAAAAACCAAGGGTAGCTCAAGGCCATCAATGCAGCCACAAGAGGTCCATGTCTGTCTCTCCATAAAATAGCATTTTTTTCCTTTAATCATAAAGGGATTTTGAATTTTATAGGATGCTTTGTCTGCATTATTTGAATGATCATGTATTCCATCTCAAATTGGCCAAGATAATATTTACACATGCTTAGGTAATATAAGTAAATAATAGAACAGTTAATATACATTTCTCAAAATCTATTGTTTTCTGTTCCAAGGTTTTCTATAAGTGACCCCCAAATTGAGATTTCAGTACAACACAATGCGAAATGTGATGAGTAATTCAATGGTATTTGTCTTTAGCTTAATACAGTTTATTAATGTCAAAACAAGATTGCATTTCAGAAATAAACCCAAGTTAGTGATTCCTTGTTCCTCCTATTTGCAACTCTTCTCCTGGCTGAGCGAGACCCACACCTCCCTCTCTTGTGCCGTTGTTCCAGGTGTCAGGTCAGTGTCCCAGAGGCTTCTCAGGATGGGTTGGGGAGCTGTCCTTCTTCTTTTGATTCCCTGAAGCTCTGCATACATCTGGGGTTCTACATTGAATGTTAGGTAGAATTGTCTATAAAACCCCCAGGACTTGGTATTTTCTTTATGGGAAGACTTCTATCTTTTAATGAAATTAATACAAAATTGTAGGGACAGGGGCCTGGGATTTAGCTCAGTGGCATAAGTGCCTGCCTGGCAAGCACAAGGTCGTGAGTTCAATCCCTGTACAAAAAAAAAAAAATTGTAGGGACTTCATTTTAAAGTTTTGGTAAATCATATTCTTCTGGGATTTTTATCTCTTAAGTATAATCTATGTCTTGCTGGTCATGTTGAGTTTACATCAATTGGGTCTCTGTGAAGCTTTCCTAATATGTAAGTAGAAGCTCTGATGTAGGAGCATTTTGGGTTCCTTACTGTATTCTCACCATTTGCAGGTAACATCTGTCCATATTCTGGTCAGCTGGGCAGCTGATTAACTGTCATTCAAGTGTGGCTCAGCTGAGATTCTCTCAACTACTTTTTCTAGAAAGATTTTCAGTAAGAATATATTTCTTAGCAGCTCCCCACCACCCAGTGTACTCAATGTATAGTGAACACAATTGACAGTTGAGGATTTAGCACCACAAAAAAAAAAAAAAAAAAAAAAAAAAGAAAGAAAGAAAAGAAAGACAAAAAGAAAATGTCTACCATTTTTATTTTGAATTTGGGTCATGTTATGCTCCCCTGGGTCAGTAGCAGAGCTTCTGAAAGTGACTGCATCATGAGGATATTCCAGTGTGATGTGAAGACCTAAATATGATGTTAGGAAGAGGTAGGAAGAGGCAGATCACTAGAGGCATGACCCAGAAGGATATAGCTCCCTTCCTGTCTGGTCCCTGCACCCTTGTTGTGAAGTGAGCAGCTTTCCTCTGCCAGCCCTTCCACCATGTTTCTGGCTTGGAGTCAGCAGATCATGAGCTAAGAGCACGAGCCCACATAAGCTCTGCTCTTCTAAGTTGTGGGCGAAAGGTGTTGTGTTCTGGTGACAAGAAAAGTGACCGAGACAGGTTATAGGGCATGGTTCTGCAGCTGTAAAAAGATATTTTTAAAAACACAAACAATAGTAATAACAAAACTATCATTCTAAGATTTCTTTTATCTCTTAACAACTTTTCTTCTACACTTTAAATGGGTAAAAATAATATTTCTGTTAAGTGTCAGCCTACTAGATAATGTTTCCATGTAAATGAGTAATTAGAAATTATTATTTAACTTCTAGGTCCTGCAAGAGCCCAGGTTGTGATTCCATGGTAAGTCACTCTCTAGTGTACTTTCCTTAAAGACTGTCCCTTAGCTAAACCTCCTAGGCCAAGCGTGATTACGCACAGAGATGTTCATCTTAAGACATCAGCATTCAGAGTGCAATGCCAGCCTGTAATTCAGGTTTTCGTGAGATCAGACTGCCACTTGAAACCTGAAATTCATTGATATTTTGACAAAATTTTGTAGGAAGAATCTGTTTGCTTAGATTCTGAGGTAGAACAGCCCAGTAATTGGTTCCAGCAAGAATACCTGAAAGCAGAAAAGAACTGGAGAGAAACTGACCAGAGGATGAGTCAGAGTTTGGAAATAAGCAGACAGATGATTGGCAGCAGGCACCTCCAAAGGACATTCTTCACATTTCCCTTCCTGAAGTGCCCTGACCAGGTATCATTCACAGATAACTCTGATCCTGGTAGCAAATCGGTTGTCCTCTCTTTCCTCTCGAGACAGCGACAGGACAGCGTTTCCAGACAGTGGGTGTGAGTCTCTGTCAGTGGGTAAGACCACTGGAGGAGAGTTTCAGGAAGCACATTCGGGTACCTTCAGAAGTAGTTTGCTGTCCCTGGGCGTCAGTCAAGTGGAGCTGGGAGAGTGCGACATCAGGGTAGCTTGACGGCGTGAATCATTTTCCCTTGGTGTGCTTTTGGACAACCGAGGTAGTCTGTTAAGTACAGTGCACAGTGTTACTGAAAATCTATTTTTTATGATCTCCCCAAACCATTTTATAACGTGATCTTTAAAGTCTTTAAAGGTTAGTGGGTAAATCAAATATCCTTCCACCGAGTTGATGTAAAGTGGTCGCTCAAAGGCCTCATCACCACATGAATGTAACTTTAGTAGTGATCTATAAGGAAAGATTCTTTTTTGTTTCCCTGAGAATACACTTCATGGAAGAATTCTGTCGGCTCAGTCAACCACACTGAAAATGAAACTTTTCTCAATCCCCAGCACAAAAAAGAAAAAAAATCTCCCCACAAAGAAAAAAAATCTGGAAAGTGTTTGTCTCTATTATTTTAATGTTAATAGCAAAGTCTGTGTGTGGGCTGTGCCACAGATACATTCTTGGACTTTACTGGGACTGATTGATTTCAACCTCTTAGCAGCCCTACCTTGCTGCTTCCTTGTTTTTTCCTAATCTTTGGGTTGCTGGGACTGGGAATGGCCAGTATCCTCTGGCCTTTGGGTAGAAATTAGTATCAGACCCACATACCTACAAAAGGCAGTAGCAAAGCAAACACTGTTAGGCTGACAGTAAGTGTTTTAACCACAGGACTTGGTGGAGCTGAGTGAAGTAGCAGGTAGTTGGGAGGCTGATGTGGCCACAGCTGTTGCAGCTTGGGGGTGTTCCATGGGGGCGAGCCTTCCAGGTTCAGTGACCTGCATAGATGCACTACGGCTCGGCAGCCTTTTTAAAAAAAAAATTTTTTTTTTTAATTTAAAGAGAAGAAAGAAGAAAAAAGAAAAAACAAAAGAGAATAAAGGGTAGCAATAATACAGAATTCCAAGGAAAAAAGGAAAAGAACAACAACAAAAAACCCTAAGAGATTATTACTTGACAAATTACATACTGACTTCTTGGGAATAGTTGTTCGAATTATAAAGTTAAAACATGTAAAGTAGACATTCAAACAGTGAGTCTGTTAACAGTTCTGTTCCACAATTTGACAAAAAAAAAACAAACAGCAATATGGTCATCCATCTTACCCACTCAAATATACATGCAATTATATCAAAAGGGTAAAATTAAACACAAAAAAACAGAACAAAGCAGATCACAAGAAAGCAATGTAAGGGACATAAATTCCAAAACTAGACAATCAGAGATATTCACTCTCTATCATATTGACTCTTGTTTTCTTCCAAATAGTTGTCCATATTGTCACTTACAGGGGATTCACATGAAACAACATAGTATGGAATTGATCTGAGCAGGACATGGAGGGAGTTTCAGGTCTTCAAGACCAGACAATAGGGAAACCGAGAATGGCTGTCATAGTGTCTCTCGTTATCCTAAAAACAGCTGTCCATACCTTCATGTGTGTTGAACTTAAAACAAAACAAAACAAGCTAAAATCACTTTGAACAAAGAATGATAATTTTGCTGGATTACACATCATGACATGATGGAATCAGCACTGGGTACTGCAGTGTCTCTTTTTCTTCAAAGTAGTTGTTTATTTCAACATGCGTTATATAGTTGGTTCTCGTAAACTGTTTATAAGCTCATCACATGCATGAGTCTCTACATGTATATCTATCCTTTTTGTATTAGAGGTAAAAACAAAACAAAGCAAGATAAAACAAAACAATTACTAGAAAAGCATGAAGCAAAAAAGTCATATATAACCACAATACAAGGTGATCTACAATGGTTACCATATCTCAGCAGTATATAACAACATTAATAAAAACAAAGCATTGGAGACAAAGCAAGTAATAATCAAACCAGAGTGGGTATCTTAGTGAATCTTGTCATCTTCAGTGTAGTTGCCTATACTCTTACACTTGATGCTATCTATCCATCACAACAGATTTAAATAAAATTAGTCAATACAAAGTAGCACTCTAACAACCCAGATTCAAATAAGATCAGTCATAATAAGACAGTATAAGTTATAAAGGGATTCAGATTAAGTTGATAGGAAATTAGGGGTGATTACTATAGTATGTCCTCTTATTTTTGGGATAGCTGACCATGTCCTCAAGTCTAGCATAAGTAGACAAACTGGAACAGCATGTAATCCATCCAAGCAGAGTGGTGAGAATAATGTAGATTTTAAATCTTGTTACCCCATTAACAATATCCTCTGCCTCCCTTTTTTAGATAATTCTTCCCCTTTCACTCCCATAGGGTGCACTGCTTGTTTTGGGTCCCACTGCCTCCCTATATAGAGCA
>PVJX010026286.1:0-26013 GCA_004027295.1 Dolichotis patagonum | reverse complement strand
GCGCACAGCGGAAAGGACAAGTCCAGGCCCTGGTCTGCAGGAGCCCTGAGCGCCTGCGAGCAGGGAACTCAGGCGCACAGCGGAAAGGACAAGTCCAGGCCCTGGTCTGCAGGAGCCCTGAGCACCTGCGAGCAGGGAACTCACGCGCACAGCGGAAAGGACCAGTCCAGGCCCGGCCTCCAGGAGCCTGAAGTCTAACCCGGGAGAAGCAGAGGCGGTGTCAAGACCTAACCGGAAAGTGCTCCGGGGACTTAGGGGCAGCTCATGACCCCTGCCTCCAGGCAACCCTCACCCCTGTTCCCCTTCCCCTCCGATGTGGTTTGCTCCTCTGAACTCAGAGCAGCCCTGTCTGCCTGCCCGGCTCTGTACCCGCCGCCCACCCCCTCAGTTCCAGCAGCCCTCACAGATGGCGCGGGCACCTTCTGCAGCTCAGACCCGGGGTGTGCGGCGGGGTGCCCTGGCGGTGAGAAACGCGCGGTGTGCTCCACGGGCTGCTGGAAAGTAATTAGCGCGCAAGTCGCAGACGCAGTTCCTGCACGTGTCTGTGGAAACCACAGCCGAAGAAGCGGATTGCACCCCCTTACACTTCTGGCTCACCTTCGGTTCCAGTATTAAACCACGCTAGGTAGTACCACTAACAGCCACGTGAACTTACATATCTGCGGGATCAAGGTCTTTTTTGTCTTAGAACGGAGAAGAAAAGATGCATTTGTTAATGCATCTTTGGCCTCAGAGCTGGTAAATGCGTCATAGGAGCTTTTTCACGGTCAGCAAAACGTTTCCTCAACAGTAAATATTTCCAGTAGATCTATCTGTGTTGATTTCAGGTATTCTATGGTATGAAAAGCAGCACGGTGTTTAAGTGGGTGTTTGTTTCTCCTGCTGCATGATACCCCGTGATGAGGTTCGCTTTTCCTGAGCTTGCAGCGCGAGGGGAGGGGTAGGGCACCTGTGCGTCGCCCGGCTGAGGGAACAGTGACCGAGCAGGTGCTTCCTTCTGAGAGCGGCGAGCCAGCCGGGGCTGCGCGGGGCCTGTGCTGTGTGTCACCTGCTGCACGCTGCGTGGCACCTTTGACACTGACGCAGGAAAGGCTCGCCAGACAGCATAGCAGGAGGCTTGTTCAAACCACCGCCGGGAAGAGTTTACATCTGGAATCAATGGGTCAGCAGGTCTTAAATAACTAGCGTGAAGAGCTTTCCGGGGACCATTTCCCAGAGTCCCCGGTGTACAGGCCACTGGTGGTGCTGATGAGATGCTTGCAAACACACAGGAATGTACGAAAATCAAGAGTTGCAATCACTGCTGCGTCTGTGGGTCAAGTCTGGCGCGGGAAGGCGGAAAGCGAAAGCAGGGTAGATGGCCACGGGTGTCTGGCACGGGGAGCAGCTCTGAGGACACACGAGAGGGCCAGTGGTCTAGGCCCGCTGGCAGAGACGGCATGTCAGCCCGTGGGCAGCCGGAGCAGAACCTGCATGCAAGTAAACAGGAAGCCAGGAAATCGGTCTTTTGCGGAATCAGACTGGTTAAAAGGCGGGGGGAAGCCCGCGTCTGTGCTGGAAACAGAAGCCTCATGGTTCCGCCAGCTGACACTGCACACGGTGCCCTGTGAGGAAGGGGACTGGGGAGCTGGGGTCCCAGGGATGCTGCCTGTGTCTGGTGCAGTGGACAGACACACCGACTCCTCCTCCAAGGCTGCCACGGCCAGCTGAGACAAGAGTCACGGCAGAGCGACAGGACTGGCCTTGTGCAGAGCCAGCTCTCGGGCCCACAGGCTGGTGAGATGAGGCCGGCCGCCAAGGTAAAAGCCACACCAGCCTCCCGGGATAAAGTAGGCACCTTAGGAGGAGGCCGGGAAGTCTTGTTACTTAAGGGACTTTTACTTGTAATTCTCATCCGAATCTCTTTAGAGTTTAGACCTAAAGTTCCGGCCCATTTGCCATTCTGCTGAATTAGGTTGCTGCAGTTTCCCGTGACCTCAGAACAGGCACAGGAATTCTAGGGCAGCCCAGGGATCTTCTGGACTCCAGGTGTGCGTGTCCTTTCCTCCACAGTGGAGTCACAGTGCAGTTCCCCTTTGGTGGTCTGGGTCCGTCGCCCTCACCAACATGTAACTCCTGGCTGGGCTTGTTGACCCGGCGGCATGAGGAGACCAGAAGGACCTGGGAAAGTCTTAGCTGCCGATTCAAAGGAACCGTTGTTGTGCTTCCTGGCACAAGCCTGCCCCTCTGGAGAGCTCAGACTTCTAGGCCAGCAGAGCATAATGGAGGCATTTTTGAGGAATGAACATTTGAAAGAGGCTGTTACTTACACCTGGCTCAACTCACAGGCAGGAGATTTGAAGAGGCTGAGCTGAGAGCTCTGCGTACTTTCTGGGATCTGAGTGGAGATGGTTGACCAGTGTTGAGCTTAGACTTGAAAATGTTTCAGGGTAAGAAACTGTGGTTTGGGGCAGAGAGAGGAAAAAGTGACATTACACAGAATGTGTCTATTCATGGATGTGGGTCACGTGCCGTAAAGTACAATTTCCAAAAAGCCCAAAGCGTGATTCTCATAATGTAGATGAACACACATCACCAATTTACTGCAGCTCATTAATCCGTGAGGGAGCCAGAGGGATGGGAGAGCTGATTCAGAAAACACTTAAGAAAGAAGTGGACATGGGGAGTGTGACAGAGAGGGTCACCAGGTCAGGTGCAGCACTGATCGGCGATTAACTAATCCTCGGGGTTACTTTCTCTGCCGGATAAATAAGTGGCATTGTTCATGAGCAGGGATTGTATGAGTTTGTCTGAGAGCTTTTGAAAATAATGAGCAGAAACTCAACCAAGGTTCTTTCCCCAAATGACAAAACAGTCCTTGAGGGGGACCGAGCTTCCCAGTGCAGTACACGCCACTGCTTTAAAACATTGAATTTCCAAGTTTGAAATATGTGTAAAAAACATAAATTGGTATTTCCCATGATTTAGGTTTGAGTCACTCAGGAAGAAGCCAGTTTGATTTATGATGGTTTCAAGTGGGTCCCAGGGAGGAGGCAGGTTATTAACAGGAGAGACCCAAGGCATTGAACACGAGAAGCTAAGAGTAACTGGCAGATGGGAGGTCACTGCCAAGGTCAAGGGGCTGTGTCAGGCCTTTCCCTGACAGTGGAGGAGAGAAAGACAGAGGGACGCGGCGAGCATACAAAGCAGCCAGTCGGCTTAGGACGAGGCAGTTAAACAAGACCCTCATACATCAGCTCACCTTGCAACTGATTAATGAGCTCTCATTTCACAGAGCCATAAGTCATTCTGCTTGCTGGGAGCCAGGCAGAGGGAGAAGCCACAAGGGCAGAGGGAGAAGCCACAAGGGCAGAGGGAAGGGAGAAATGAAGGCTTAGCCTGCTCCTCCTGCCACAGGCTCGCTCTGTGGGGAGGAAGATGAAGTGATAGCATTAAATAGGTTTCAGCTTCCAGCTGCCACCCGGAGCTGAACATGTTTCCCAGTGTGGGCTTTAGTGACAAGGAGTAAGCGGTATTTTTCGTTATGTAAGGACGTAGTGAAATGTCTCGCGATGACTGTTTTACAGGAAGGAGTAGGTTGGTGTGAGCGGCGGCTGGTCGGACGGGCTGTGATAGGAAGAGAAAGCACTTTCCCTGTGCTCAGGGGACAGAGCCCACAACCTCTGCGCTGCTGTGCTTTGGACATGGGCGAGCGTGTTTAGGGGTGAATTCGTGTCACAGCAAAACCTCAGTCTTTCATGTGAGCAAATGGGCAGGTGATTCCCACAGATTCAAAATGGTGAAATGTGAGAGGAAATGCCCAAAACTGTTCGTCTCTGGAAAAGCAAGGCCAGGGGTGGAGGAGACCTGTCTCCTTTCTCTCTGAGGATTCCTTGGTTTCTGAACATGGCCCTGGCAGGTGTATCTCCCCTGAGGAGACCCAGGTGGAAGGCCCTCAGAGACACAGACGTCATTTCTTAGGAGGAGTAACATCACCTCAGTAAGTGATAGGATGTTACTAAGTGTTAAGTTCTTTGTTTGCTCTTACTGTCTAAACCACACGGGGTTCAGAGATAAGGGGAAAGCATCAGAGTGTGGAGGGGCAGCTCCGGGAAGGAACGTGTGAAGACCTTGGAAGCCCAGGCCCGTAGTTTGCTGAGCAGCAGAGCGCACGCTTAGCGCACACACAAGGTTCTGGGTTTGAGCCTTACCTCAGAAGAAACTGACTTTGAAATTTGTGAACAAAAACTAACAACATACAAACAAAAATCAACTAATGTAACATGCTACAGAAAAACACTGCAAACCCATTAAAAATATCATTGACATTAGTGAAACAATTTACCATTTACTCACGATTAATGAATTGCTTTGACTTTTAAAGCTAAATTAAAGTTCAAAAACCAGTTTGACTAAATGTCCTATTGTTGCCATGCAGGTTTGTCAGGCTAGGCAGCTTGTCACAGCAAAGATTTTTAACATGTTAGAAGAAATTCGAAATTCTTAACATTTTCTAGATGATTCTTCTCCCTTCTCTTGAGTCCTAGAACAGAAGGATTTATTCAGAAGTATAAACTCGGCACTGCATAAGGTGGATAATTCTCAAATAAGCTATGTGACTCCATCTCCACAGTGCTGAACAAAATTTAGAGGAGCGAAGAGGAGCTCGTGAACCCAAATGCAGAAATCCAGAGCTGTGTGGCAGAAACTCACACAACCTAGCCCGGACCAGTTGGCTCTCCACTGAAGGAGGATGGAAACGGCCTGTCCTGTAGGAGGAAATCGGGGCGCCACATCTGCCCGGCTACCTGTCTGGGCAGAATTTGTGTCCTCGACTCGGACTCACGCCCTCTCCTCCAGGTAGGCACAGCTCGGTGCTTTGCAGAGTTTGGTCCCTCAGGTCTGACTGCTGCGAAGCCACCAGCACTGGGCAGGGTGTGGGCAGCTGGCAGAAGTGGCCACATCCACCCCTTCGTCCACCGCAGTGGGCACGAGGGAGGCCGCTGTGTCCTGGCTCTTGCAGGTGTCCTGGGTGGGTTGGAGGGGTTTATTTTTGGTGCTTCAGCTTCGTATCAATCAGGATTTACCCAGAGAAGTGGGACAAGTGGGATGAACATGCCCGTGATGGAGACAGAATAATTTATGACACAAAAGCTCCATGACGAAGAATCGGCCCTTGCAGTTGCAGGTTGGGCTACGCCGGTCCGACGCCCAGGGCAGCAGAGAATATCATCAGCCACCCAGATCCCCACAGGCAGCAGCAGACAGGGAATCTAGAAGGAAAGACAGTTTCAGGCCCAGTGCTATGTGGAATTTCTGGATAACAGAACTCCAAGCTGTCTTCTAAGACTTTACGGCTGATTAAATGAAGCCTGCCTTGTGGTGGGTGAATCTTAGGTGAAGTGATTAGGGATTCATTTTTGTGGCACTGGAGACTGAACCTAGGACACTCACACTGAGCTGCACCCCCGGGCCTTTTCTTATTTGATATCTTGAGACTGAGTCTCTAAGTCACTAAGTTAGTCAGGCTAGGCTCGACCTTGCCATCTTCCTGCCTCAGCCTTCCAGAGTACTAGATGATTGCAACCAAAATTGTGAAGTAATTTCACAACAGCACCTACACTCACATTTGACCAGGAAAAGATGTGTGCAGTCTGTAAATGACACACTTCCCTGCCTGCTGTGTCTCATATGGCAGCAGTCCTTGTTCCTCACCCTAACCTTCTGGAAAGGAAGAACCAGGGCTGTATTTCTGCCGAGCCAAGGTGCACGTGAAAAGCTACCGCACCGTGTGTTTGAGCTGATGACTGACCTGCTGTGGTCTCATCACAGCTGGTGAAGGAGGAAGACTACACGGGGAGGCCGGCCAGGCGACAGCTAGTACAAGCTTGCACCACGCAGGCGTAGATGTCAGGTCAGGAGCAGAACTGAGCTATGAACTCAGGGATCTTAGAGACACAGCTGGCCTGCCCACTGGCCTCTACTCTCCTCAGTGTCCATTTCCTTCCGAGCCCAGACACTGAGGATCTGGTCTATAATTTCAGAGAAATACCCTTTGCCTTCATACAGAGAAAATAAAGACATCTAGAATTTATGGGGGAGGTAGCTGGACCCTCACACGGGAGCTTAAATGGCTCTTATCTAACTTTGGAAGGGAATGAGGTCGAAGAAAACTGTTTTCCACCCATTTCTGCCTGTCAGGAGACACTTTCTGTTTTGAAAAGCATTCATTCCACCTGAAGAAGCTTTTGTTTCCAGCACACGCGGTGTGTGGGAGGAAGGACACTGCAGAGAGACGCACCTCGCAGACTTGGTCCAAGGCACGTTCCCTGCCTGTGCTCCACTTTGCTGCTCCCTGTGTGCGGCCGTAATTTTGTTCTGAGGCGTAAGTGCTAGTGAGTGACGCAGCCCACTCCCACAAGAGGCTGCCAGGCACCTGTCAGAGCACTGCCAGCTTCTTCTCTTTTATTAGCCACCAGGTTGAATGCTTAAGTTCCTGAGGTCTATTTTTCAAAATTCTGCAGATGGTCAAAGCCTGCAGCAGCCACTCGGGGGTACAAATGTGGCGGTTTATTTCCCCAGTGGGGGTTCTGGGCACAGCATCCTTCCCGGAGCTGGAAGACATCTTTGCCACCGCAAGGTTTCACCTGGGAGCGTCTTCAGCTGCTCCAGCGGCTGCCGTTAAACTCGTGGCCTTGTGCGCATCTTCCAGCTACCTGTCCTGGCGACACGCAGCCCTCAGACTGTGTCGCTCTCAGGTGCCATGAAAGCACCATTCTGGAAGACAGAGGTGACATGTGCACCCCAGCGTCCGTGCTCTGCGGAGTGCCATGGGGAGCTGTTTATCAGGGTCAGGGACTGACCCTGTCATGCACTGCGGGAGGAAAGCCAAGCACGAAGGCTCTGCACAGGCCCTGCCCTCATGGGCCACTCAGGCGCCGTATGGCTCCAGGTGGGCTTCTCCCTCCTGTTAGTCTGTGCCACGGAGCAGAGCCGGGGCCACAGGTGGCAGCTGTTCGGGAGTCACAAGGAGTCACTGCAGAAATGAAGTGTGAAAACAGCAGTTTAGTTTTAAACTGCTCTCCATTCACAAGGTGTGATTGAAAATACAGCCAATGCTTACATTTTAGAAAACTGATCTACAGTAGCAGATTCATTGCCATTAATCCTTATTAAATGTGGTGGATGAGCTAATTGTCAACTTGTTACCCCCAGCTGAACTACATCAGTACGGTGCTGGGTGCGGAAGGCCCACCTGAGGGTCGCTGCCAACAGCATAAAAGGAGAACTGGAAGGGAAGATGGTGTGCTGCTGATTCTCCCGGAGAAGCCGTCCTGCTGGATTTCCTGATATGAACTCGGCTGTTATCATCGGAGGAGCTCAGGTCCTTGCCGTCACTGACGATGCCTGCGGTTCTCTTTGGGGGAGCCCTGGTCCTTACCTTGAACATCGCTTCCTGGCTCCAGTGCAGGTCCCTCAGCTGCTGGCACAGCTCCTTCACCCCGCTGGCACAGACTTCCTAGCTTCCACCACTGCCCTTCAGTCCTTCCCAGCGCAGATCCTTGGTACAGACTTGCAGGAGCCATTGTCCTGGGCTCTGGGCCTCCAGCTGGACTTGTGC
Source organism: Dolichotis patagonum (assembly GCA_004027295.1). Taxonomy (NCBI): domain Eukaryota; kingdom Metazoa; phylum Chordata; class Mammalia; order Rodentia; family Caviidae; genus Dolichotis; species Dolichotis patagonum. The sequence continues at coordinate 18,413 of PVJX010026286.1, read as the reverse complement.
AGGACACTGTCGTGGGATCCAGGCCCTCAGCTGGATTCTTTGGGTCTCTAGTGCATGGACAGAGCTCCTGAGCTCTTTTGCATTTGTTTCTTTGGGTGTATATTATAAAATAATCTTACAAGTTACGTATTTACAAGCGAAATCTTTTCCCTTGTGAGCTCTGGCTGTGTTATGCCTCTGTCTAAATAATCTCCTCAAGTCTCATGCACTCCTAGGCGGGTTTTTTCGGAGCTGGCTGGATGTAGGACGTGAATATGGATTACGGTGTTCAGTAACTAAACTGCTACTGACTGGTTACCATAGTCCTTAGTGTGGGTGATAGAAAGGCCCAACTGGGTATGGGTGGCACCACCCAAAGGTTTTAAAGAATCAGTCATTTAGTTTACCAAAAATATATGCCAATCCCCTAAAGACACATGTAAGTGGAAATTATCATAGTTTAAAAATGCAATTCACATACTCGTCCCACTGAACACTACGGTTTAACCACAGAGCTCCAGGCCTCAGGTCCTGTGAGTGTGGGGTTGGCTGGGAGCTTCAGTAGCAGAGACACCAAGAAGGACCAGGAAGGGCTGTGGAGAATCAGGACCAGTGCTCCATTCCCCAGTTTTCCAGCACACCCTGGTTGCTTAATGAAGCCCCCATTTGCACTCACCCACTTTCCACCCACCCTGGGAGCTACATTGGAGTAACTTTGGAGGAAGATGGTCCCCAAGAAGGCTGGGCTGGAGCCCTGCAGTAGCACAGTGTCCTGAATACTCAGAACGGCTCCCAGAAGGGTGTGCACATGACCATGTGAAATTACCTCCCAACTCAGTGGTCTACAGTCAGCTGCACAGGAAAACCTTAGTCTGCGAGCATCATTCACCCCAGAAACATGCTCACACGCAGAGCACTTGTATAGCAAAGCGAATTTCCCCATGAGAAATAACGGAAACTCAGATGATTCATTCTACAACCCAACAATGTTCATATAAAAATGATTACACCCCTATAACACAAAATAATAAAAGTACAAAATATAAAGAAAAATAAACACGTTACCCCGTAGTTGTCTTTGAAAAGCTTCCTGGCTGGTGTGTGGGAGACAAGCCAGAGGAGGGTGACTGTACAGGACAACTTTGACCATCACTAACACAATCGATGATACCTATCAGCTCAGTGGGATCTTTCTTTTCCTGCAACTTTACCAAGGAACCTACCAAGGAGGCAAGTGCATTTGCTTTTGCCTCCTTTTGAGGATTTCACGGAAATGTGACATTGCACTGCTGTTACACAGATTCATCACTTGCACCGCTGCAGCCTTATTCACGTGGTACTTTTCTACACAATTTTGCACCATTTCTCACATTTTATGCATTTTCCTAATCTCATTTGAAGTGAGGGTTTCCTCCTCTGCATGTCCCTCCTCCCCCTCTGTAGACGAGATCTCCTCCATAACCGCTGGCTGTTGGGAAATGATCACCCACAATCCTGCAGAGAGAGAGAAAGAGAAAGAGAGAAAGAGACCATTGCACAGTTGTGATCATGTGAGAAGGTGTTCAGTATCACGTATCATTTGTATTGCAAGACATTGCTTGTTTATCAAGGTAAGATTTACGGGAAGTGTTTGTCCGTCTTCTGGAGCACTCATAGAACAAATTGCTTGCAATCCAGGTTTCACTGTGTTTATTTTGCTCACAAAGCCACAATATGGGCAGAAGCTGGTGGGGACAGCTCCTCCACTCCGCACCTGGCATCCGGGTGTCTGTGCTCACCTGAGAGCTCGCCCACCCTCACATCCCGATTGGGGGCTGGGTCACCTGGGCTCCTTAGGGTCATTCCTTGTCGCCCACTTTTTCCAGCATGGTGCTTCAGGGTAGCTGGATTTAGAGGTCAGAGCTCAGAGGAAGAGAGCGTGGAAGCCGTTTCACCTTTTACAGCCTCACCTCTGAGGTGGTGTGATGCTGCCTCCTCCCAGCCTGTAGGAGGAGGCTGTTACAGGCGCATCCAGGACCATGGACACAAACAGACCTCAGCTCCCAGAGGTGGAGCGTCACAGGTCATTTCCAGTGTGAGGAGGTGAGATGGGAAATATGCTGACATGGCCCTTTTTTGGAAGGTATAATCTGGCCCTTGCTCCTAGAGGCAAGACAGAGAGGAGAAAGGACATGCTGTTCCTTGACTGCTTCTTCAGTGTATACACCTAGCTGGGATCGCACCTGCTAACAAAATGCATTTAGCAATAAAGAGTAATCAGGTAATGGAGCACCACGAACTCATTCGGAGGCAGCTGTCAGAGGAGGCAAGACAAAAGGAGGTGGTCCCCAGAGCATCTGAGATACAAGGACACTGAGATGGGATTGAAAAGATGGGATTGCAAGCTTCTCCAGGAGAGGAACCCCAATGCGCCCTCAGGGACCACTTCCCCATCAGTCTGTGAATATGTGACACTTTCCAGTCCCTGGTCAGCCTCTGACCTGAGAGCTCTTCACTTGTTGATTTTTCATCAGATACAATTAAAGGTGACGTGTCTGAAAATCATGAAGCTAAACAAAATAACTTTCAATGAAGAAAATGTTTCTACTTTGAACAGGAAACATTATGGAAATTCTGAGTCACTCTTCGCAGTTAGAGAATTCATATTGATGGAACAATAGAAAGAAGTTTATGGACACAGAAACAATTGCAAATGATAAAGAGTAGCAAGAAAGCCATTCCTTGATGCCATGTAATGAGGCTTTACCGTGCGTTTCACAGAGAGGCACATGTGGGAGGCAGACAAATGTGTGGGGAGTTTTAGCCCTGCAGAGTAAATTATTCTTTTTGTCCTATTTCTTCAATAATTTTCCATCTTCACATCTCAGACCATGCTTAGAGTTAGGCAAAGAAAAATGACTCCAGTGCCTGAAATTACATGCAATTAATATACTTTGAACATAGACTGAAAATTTGTGAAGATGCAACCTGTGCACTAGCTCTGGCTTCCTTAAGCAGATTAAAATGCTGCAGGTACATCCTGCTGTGTCACAGGCTGAGCCGCAGGATTCTCTCTGGCTCTAACACGCTAGATTGGGTCAATCGATAAGGCTGTCCTTGCCCAAAACAATAATGCTGAAATATTACTTCAGCAACGGTGGTTTTGCAACTCAGTGGTGATTCTTTCAAGAGTAGTTTGTCCTAAGAAAACACAGAGGCATTCTCTAGGGGCGATTGAGGAGAGTCTAACAGGTCTAATAAAAAATGTCTAGCATAGAAGTAAAGCATCAAACAGCCTTTTTCTTCTTTCCAAGGGTAGGCAATTCTTTTCCTTTTGTATAACTAAGAATCTACTTTGAACCTGAAGACTGATTTTCACACTCACACAAGGACTGCAATGCTTTCTTCTGTAGAGGAAACTTTATGGAAATAGTCATTAATTAGTGCTTATCAGGGGCAGCACAGACACTTCTTGAAGAGAGGATGCAGGATGGCCCGAGGAGTCCCGCCCATTCCAATAGCAGGGGGATGAGGAGGCGGCTCCCTGGCTGAGAAACTTCTAGAAGCTCCTGTAAAATTGGTCGAGCAGTAAAGAAAAGATGCAAATTAATAATATGATAGGTGAAAGATAGGACACAGCTAAAGACAAACTATTCCCTAATATTATTCTAAGAGAATGACAGCAATATAATTTTAGCCTAACACATTTGAAGACTACGAAGGAAACTCAAACAATGTACCAAACTTTCTGACAAAGAAAAACACTGTGGTCATATGGTTTAGAGGTGAGGCTCAGCAAATTCTCATCAGTTAGATCATTACAGTTTATATAGTTTTCTCCAAAGACCGAAGAAGGATGATTCACCAACTTACTTCACGAGAGTAGGAAAATCATGAGACAAACCCAGACAAGTACGGTACAAACAGAGAAAATTACAGGCCTAGCTCACTCATAAACACAGATGCAATTATTCTAAACAAAAATTTCCACAATGCAATTTCTATGGTGTATAAAAATGTTAGTACCCAGCTCTCAGGATCAAGTGAGCTGGCAGAGCCTAGCAAACACAACTTTATCTCTGTAATCAGTGTAAACACCATGAGTGACAAATCGTGTGCATATCAGGTACTGTGGGGGTCATACGTTAGGAATCCATTTCGTGCCTGTAATCTCTGCCCCCAAATTCGAAGTCTCAGTTTAATAGTGAGAACCTTTCCAATTCAAATTGAGAGGAATTGCGCAAAATACTTAGCCCCGCTCCTCAAAACTGTCGCAGTCAGTCAAAACAAGGAAAGCCTGAGGACTAGCATAGCCAAGAGGAGATAAAAGGGTTGTAACTTAAATGTAATATGATGTCCTAGACAGGATTCTGTGTCAGAAAGAGGACATTCAGAGGGGAAAGGAGCTAGTGAAATATGAATAAAGTAAGAAATTCAATCATAAAATCTACTCATATAAACGAAAATTAGAGACTTTACTAAAAATGAAAATACAAGCTGAAACATTAATAGAAGATAGTGGTATCATTTGACCAAGAGAGAATTAGTATCAGTGACTGCAATAGGAAAAGAGCTAATATAACTGTGAAAGTGGTAAATACACGGCCTCTCCACTTTCAGTGAAATCAACTTTCAAGGCAGAGTTCCTAGCTGGCCCTGGAGGAGAGAGTCAGCCCTGTGCTCCAGCTGGCTTGGAAGAAAAGCAGCACCCACGCTCTGAGCTAACTGTGAGAACTACCCGGCAAGTCATTGCAGGTGGCCTCTAGCAACTGAGACTGCTCCCTGGATGGCAGCTCTCTTGGTTACTTTTCTCTGGTTACTGAGACAAAATACCTGATGCCCAAAATTAGGAAAGGAAAGGTTTATTTAGCTTGCAGGCTTTGGAGGTTTCAGTCCATGCTCAGCTGGCCCCAGGGCAGGGTGGCAGGGCTGAGGGGCAGCCTTTCACGGCAGCCGCAATCAACAAGAGCAAAAGGTCAGGAAAGGGCAAGCAGGCCGCACACCTCCCTTGTAGTGTATGCCGGCTCAGCCCCTGGACAGCCAGCACTCACACTGCCAATCCCAGCCCCAGACAGTGAGCCCACACAGATGCTAGAGGCAGCCACCTCCACGAGGCATGAGGCTTTTGGGGGCACTTACACAAGCCATAACAGCAGCCAACAGGACACCTGAGGGCGCCCCATGGCGCCACGGGGAAATGAATTCTGCCCACCACCAGTGCATCTGGAAAAGGAGCCACCTGGGCGGCAGCTGGGCAAACCCAGTGTAGAGAACCAGCCATGCGCTGCTGGGCAGCGACTCACAGAGCTGGGAGGTGATAAATACGTGATACTTTCAGATGCCAGGTTTACAGTAATTTATTACACAGCAAACAGAACAATAATGAAATACAATAAGTAAGAACTAGAAATATGAAAATGCTTCATGAACAAAAACCTCCAAAGGCAAGAACATGGTCAATAAACATGTGAAAGATACGTTTAAATTTAACCTGTTTAGTTAGGAGTACAAATAAAGCTAGAATGGAGTAATATTTTATGACTACAGAATTGTCGTCAACTGACAGACCTGTCAGTACCAAGATCTGGAGGCCATGTGACCAAGAATTTCTTTATATAATGTGCATAGAAAATTGGTATAATCACTTTTAAAAACAATTTGGAGCTATACTGTGTGTTGGCCAGCTTTGCGGAGCTGTGCCAAAATATCTGAGAAAATAAACTTAAAAGGAAGAAAGGTTTATTTTGGCTCAGGGTTTCAGTCATGGTTGTTGCTCCACTGCCCTTGGGCCTGTGGCAAAGCAGAACATCATGGCGGGGAGCCCAGGCTGGACAAAGCTACTCTGCTCAGGGCAGCTGGGAGGCAGAAAGGGAAAGGCAGGGCCAGAGCTGGCAGTGTCTCCTCTGCAGACACACTGCTTCCATGACACCTGGCCTCCTGAACGTTCCTCCTCCTAATAATAATAGTAAAAACTGGTGACCACGCTGCTAAGACGAGGCCCTTAGGGACATTAAGATCCAAACTATGGGATACAATGAAGTTCAGTATTTTCCAGTGTGCATTAGAAAGTCACTATAAGTTTCTAACAGCTCTGGTTTCATTAAGGGCCTTGGAAACAACTGCAATATGCGCACCAGGAGAATGGATAAATTAATTAACACTGTGGCAGCCACACCATGAGTTATTACATAAAATGGCAGCTATGCAAAGCTAGGCGGATAAAGCTTAGCAATATAGTGCAGCGAGGCCGAGTTTCACAAGGTGAAATGTAGCAGGACACTGCCTTTCCCGTGTTAACTAAGACAACCACCGAAAGACTTTAGAAAAGACTTGTGGAGCATATTAATTCTTCCACAAAATGTCAGACTAATAAACACAAGTTTCAGAAGAGCAGCTACCTGAGAAGGTGGAGGCATTTGGGATAGAGAAGACACACGTAAGAAGTAAGTGACTGTAAGATGTATAACTTACAGAGACTTCAAGAAATTTGTAGTAAATAGAATATTAAATGGAATTTCCTATGGCATAGACTTTAGTCCCATTTTACTCAGTGACTTATTTTTTTCTATTTAATTTGCTTATACAAAATACATAGCAAAATAAAGACATTTAAGGAAATTTCATAAAGAAAAAAAAAAAACCAGAACATGGCTGTGAATTCAAGGCCAGCCTGGGCTACAAAGTGAATTGGAGGCTAGCCTGGACAGCATGGTGAAACCCTGTCGAAAGAAAGAAAGAAAGAAAGAAAGAAAGAAAGAAAGAAAGAAAGAAAGAAAGAAAGGAAGAAAGGAAGGAAAAAAGAATTATCCCACCACAAAAGCAAAGTAATTATTTCTCTGTGCTCATAACGTGGTCTATCCGTTGGAATTTTAACAGTTAATATGTCAGTGATTTATCACACTTTTCACGTCTTTATAGTGGGCTTTTTGGTATAAACTGAGCAGCACAGCCTGTGATGATTCGCAGATGCTATAGGGCATTAGTGTAGCATCACACCGTGTATCAGACTCCTTGGACGAAATCTCTCAGGAAATCTGGTGTGTTATTAATGAATCAATCTGATGACTGATCTAAGTTCCAGCCCACGGCTGGTGCATCAATAAGCTGTGAAAAATGAAACCAGAGTGTCATATGTTTGCAGTGATGTCTGATTGGACTGCACTGCGTTCAGCTTAGAGCGCTTCAGAAAAGCCTGCCGCAGCTGACGTCCACGGTGGTCCAGCTATAGCAGTGGAGGCCGGCCACACGCCCTCCAAGGGCCAGGCCTTCCCTGCAAGCGAAAGGAGCAGGTGGCTTTCGGGAGCTCTAGCCTCCTCTGGCATGAAACCAGTTTATTCAGTAAAAAAAGTGTGTAAATCTTATGAAGAAGGGACCCAGGAGGAAAGTAATTGTTGGGGGCAGAGGGTTAACGTGTGCCTTCAAACGCTTGAAATATAGTCATCACTAAGCGAGGTTGAACTTTCCCTATGCGATTACAGAGGGAGACGTACAGTGATTGGCCAGAATTAGACAGGCAAACAATGACTGTTAAAATTAAAAAGATCTTTCAAGCTAGTTCCAAAAGCAATTACTTTGCCATGAATCATTGTAAGAGAAGATGCATAATTATCAGAATTCATAGGAAAATTGACTTAGACGTTTAGTGGAAATAGCTTGCTGTTCCTTTCAATGCTAAAATTCAATTTCTTGTATTCTTCTGACATTAGAGCACTGTGAAATAGTCAAAGAATATTTTCACCCTCTTCATTTCTACATATAAAATTTAAGCAAATATATCGTATGTAATGCCACTGTGGTGGATTAAAAACTGGTGGCCAACTTAAACCCCAGCTGAACGGAATCATCAGGGTTCTGTGTGGGCGGCCCAGCTGCGGACTGTCGCCAGCGGGAAAAGGAGGCCCGGAGAGGAAGAGGAGCACTGTGGGTTCTCCTAAGTGGTGCTGTTTGGAGCCGTTGGTTCTCCCGGCGGGGCTTGTCATGCTGGCTCCCCTGATGTGAACTTGGCTGTTGTCATCAGAGGCGCTGGGGACCTTGTTGTCACTGAGAATGGCTGCAGTTCACTTGGGGGAGCTCTGGTCCTTACTTTGAGCATCGCTTCCTGGCTCTGGAGGGGAAGATGTGTGCTGTTTATCTCCAGGAAAAGTTTGCCAAGCTGGTTTCCTGAAGTTAACTCAGCTGTTTTTGTTTCAGAGGAGCTCCGCACCTCATCATCACTGAGGATGGCTGTGGTGCTTTTTGGGGGAGCCCTGGTTCTTACTTTGAGCGTTGTTTCCTGGCTCCAGTGCAGAATCTTGAGCCTGCTGGCGCAGATCCCTCACCCCACTGGCGCGGACTTTCTAGCTTCCATCACTGACCTTGGGGCCTTCCCAGCGCAGATCCGTGAAACAGACTTGCCTGAGTCATTGTTGTGGGCTCTGGGCCTCCAGCGGGACTCACGGGGGACATTGTCAGGGGCTCTAGGTCTTCATTTGGACTCATGCTCTGGGATCTAGGCCCCTAATTGGATTCTGTAGGTCTTTAGTGTGTGGACAGACTTCCTGCACGTTCTTTGCATTTGACTTCTTGGGTGACTACTATAAATAATACTATTAATTATGTGTCCTGTATGTAATCATTTTCCTTGCAACCCCAGACTACAATAGCCATAAGTGACATTAATGTTTTATGTCTAAAATTTGAATGGTCATGTATCTTTTTTTTTAAATCTGTCTTCTAAAAAAAAAAAAGAAAGAAAAACCTGAAAGATTGTCAGTGTTTCTAACTTGGTACTGAAGCCGGGCAAGGTGCATGCCTGTGATCCCAGCACTCAGGACGGTAAGCGGGGGAGACATCTGTGTCTGAGGCCAGAACTACTCAGGGAGACTCTCTCAAAAAATCAAATAATGGACAAGCCAACAAAAAGACAAAAGAAAAGCAAAAGTTGGCACAGAAGCAGAATTAGTGAAGTAGACTGTTTAAAAGTTCGTGATTCCTTTTTAATTGTTCTAAGTAAAAGACGTGTGTGAAATTCACCACCTTATGCAATTCCCAATTCTCAGTGCAGTAGTGATAAACCTACTCCCATCCCTGGCAAAGGTCTTGTGAAACTTTCCCATTTTGCAAAACAAACTGTACCCGGTGAGCGCCCTCCCGTTCACCCCTTCCCGGCCTCGTTTCTGCTCTGTTGACGAATGCAGGTGATGCATAACGGATAACATTTGTTTGGTTTTTTGGGACTACTTTCATGCACCATCATTTCATAGAAGTTCATCCGTGTGGCAAGGGCAGAACTTCCTTGCATTTAAGGCTCTCTACGCTCCCTCTGTGCGCACCGACCGTATTTTCTTTGTGTCCACACATTGGTAGACGCTGGGTTCTCCACCTTGGCTATCGTAATCCTACAGTGAACATGGGCGTCTGCGTCTTCGGAATCCTGCTTCTCCTTCTTATGGCTCTATCTGTAGAAGTGTGAACACTGTCTTAAATTCATTTTGGCTTAATGGTTACATGGAATAAGATTTTACCGTCTCATCTGTGGGCATCCAGTTTTCCCATGATAGTTTGTTGATGAGATTTTCTTTTCACCACTGTGTACTCCTGGCCTCCCCATCCAAATTCATATGTGGGCGTGCACAAGTTTGTGTGTGTGTGTGTGTGTGTGTGTGTGTGTGTGTTTCTGGGTTCTTCATTCTATTTTACTGATCTTGTGTTGGTTTTTATGCCAACATCACAATTTCTTTGATGAAGAATTTCTAGTGTAACTTTGTAATACAGTTTGAAATCAGGAAATATGAAGCCTAAAACTATGTTTTCTTTAGTTATTTTGACCATTTAGGATTCCTTGAAATGTTATATAAATTTAAAAGTCATTTATTTTTCCATTTTTACAAACTCACTAATAAAATTTTGTCAAGAATTACACCAACACCATTTGTGGACTGGGGGTAGAGAGAACAAGGCCACATTAGCAAACAAGCCCAGTCTGAGAACCAGCGCCATGCGGGGGCCCCCACCAAACTGGGACAGCCAGACAGACCTCAGCCCCATAAGCAACGGGCTTACCCAGAAAAACACAGGCTGTGATGACAGCTATGGAGGTGAAATGCAATCGGACGCCTGTGGTGTCTGGTGTTTCACTGACATTGCAGGTCTAGGGCCAGTGGTCTGATCACAGGTTCAGAAGACAGCAGTACGCCGTGTGGCATCTAGGGGGATCTCCTTCTGAGGGCTGCAGCCACTGTTGATTCCCTATGGTCTTGTTTTGAAGTCCTATATTGTTTCCATTGTTTTGTTGGGTTGAGTTTTCTTTTGTTTTCTTTCTTTGTTTTTTTTTATGGTACCAGGGATCAAACTTGTGACCTCACACTTGACAGGAAGTGCTTATGAAACTGAGCTAAATTCTCAGCCTGAGTTTTATTTTCTTTTGTTTTGTTCGATTATGTCAAATCTGGTGGCAGGAGCAGCTATTTCAAAGATAGCAAGATGTATTATGGTGGCAATTTTGGATTTACTGTGGGCTTTGAAGTCCTTTATGGCATTCATTGTTTTGTTTTTGTTGTTTCTATTCTATTCTGTTCTGTTTGATTTTTACTATGTCTGAAGTTATATGCAGCTATTTTGAAGACATCAAAAGGCATTATGGTAACTATAACTGATTTCATAATGTTTTGAAGTCTTATTCTCTTATACTATTTTATTTTGATTGATTTTATTCTGTTTTATCCTCTTTAAAATGAAATTTAAAAAAATTTTTTCAAGAATTACACTAACCCTGTAGACAGTTTTGGGCAGTATGGACATTTTGGTGATGCTAGGTCATTTAATCCATGAACATGGAATGTCCTTTCACATGTGTGTGTGCGTGTGTGTGTTCTTTAATATCTTTCAGCAACATTTTGTAATGTTCAGTGTATAATTCTCAGTTTCAGAATTTGGTTCATTCCAAAATATTTTATTCTTTTTCATGTTACTGTAAAAGAGCTATTTTTTAAACTCTCTTTTCAGATTGTCCAATGTTAGTGCATTAAAATGCAACTTATTTTTACAACTTGATTTTATATCCTGAAACTTTGCTGAATATTTATATTAATTCTAACATTCTATGGTGGAATCTTAGGGTTGTCCACGTAAAAGACTGGCTTATCTGTAAGCTTTCCTGTGAAGGATAAATGTCACTTTGGTTTTGATTTGCCTGTCTTTTGTCCTTTTGCTTACTTAACTGCTCCAGCCAGGACTCCAGTCCTATGTGGGATACGAGGGGTGCAAGGTCTCTTGGGTCCTGCTGGTCCTGGAGTAAAAGCTTGCAGACTTTCTCCACCGAGACGGTCATAGATGGCCTCCGTTACGTGACTGCATGCAAGGATGTATTTGTATTGCTAGAGTTTTTACTGTTGTTGTCTGAAGTGTTGAAGTTTTTTCATTATTTTCATTTATCAATTAAGATAGACATTCTTGGTCTTTTGTTTTGCTAATCTGAGATGCTACACTGATTGATTTGTAAGTATTCCACAATGAATCACAATTAATAATCCTTTACTATCACAGTAACTGATCCTTTCAGTGTGCTGCTGAATTTGGTTCATTACTATTTTACTGCTCTCTCACATTGTTGTTTGTCATTGTTCCTGTAGTCTGTGTGCTGTATGTCGTATGTACAAAGCTATGTTGTAATGTGTTTTTCTGACTTTGGCATCAGAGCCGTAACAGCTTTATAGAATAAACTTGGGAATGTAAGAGTTTGATGAGGATTCATGCTAATTCTTCTTGAAATGGTTTCTATTTCTTATTTTCTTTATTCTAATAATTTGAGATTTAATGTGTTGTTCTTTTTCTATTTCTTTCACATGTAAACATAATTGTTTGATTTGAAATCTTTCCTTTTGAATGCGAATGGCACCCGCTAACAAACTTTGTCTTGGTAATACTTTCAGGGAGTCCCTTAAATTTTGGTATGTTGTGCTTCCAGTTACATCAAGGTATTTTCTAATGTCTCTTTTGGCTTGTTTGACCAATTATTTTTTCAGAGAAGCATTAATTTCCACATATTTGTGTATTTTCTAGTTTTTCTTTTGTTGTTAATTGTTAGTTTCATTCCACTGCAGGCAGCAAAGATACTTGGGTATGATTTCAATCTCAAATTTGTTAAAACTTGGTTTATGGGTTAACATGTGCTCAGTTTTGGAGGCTTGTTTATAAATATATAAATAACTTAAATATCAAATAAATATATCAATAACATGCAGACACATCGCTCATTAAAAATGGCCAAATAATCTAAATAGCTATTTCTCCAAGGAAAACATACAATTGACTGAGTAATTCGTGATAAGATAGATGTCCCACATCACTAGTCAGCAGGCAAATGTAAATGTGAATCACAGTGATTTAAACCGTCACAACTACTAAGAGAACAATTCTTACAAAAGTGTCAGGTAAGATATGCAAATATTGGACTCTTCGTACACTGGCAGTAGAAATCGAAGCTGTGCAGCCACTTTGGGAAACTGCTTGGCACTCGCAAACATTAAAGCCCCATGCTGGACTCCAACTAGACCAACCCCAAACCCATGCATGGGTGCATTTTAAAATGGTGGATTCATGCAATGGATATTATTCAGCAATAGAGAGGAATGAAATGCGGATACATGCAGCCACCTGGATGAATCCTGAAAACGCACCGTTCTAAGTGGAAGAACCAGACCCCTCCTGAACCACGTATTTAGGGTGTTATGTGCACCGCACACACAGAGCACAGATCTGTGAGGACCTAAAGTGGCTGCTCAGTGCCAGAGGGGCCTGAGGAAAGCAGAGTGACCGTTCAAAGGCTGTTATGTTTCTCTTCGAGCTGATGGAAGCGTTTTAGAGCTGATCGAGGAAACGACAGCAAAACTCTGTAAGTGTAGTAAACCCACTGAATTATCACTGCAGGGGCCAGATGATACATAATGTAAATTAGATACTGATAAAACAATTCTATCAAAGTTATATACAGCGGTATTCACAGGGTCGTTCACAAAAACAGAAATCAGTAGAACCGTCTGCCAGTGGCACCACACTAGAAGAACCTTGCTACTGGGTACTCTGCACTCTTTCAAAACAGAATGACAGGGACCGCTGTGTACCTACTGTTAAGGCACAGCCTCCGAAGCACAACAGTTAGGTTAAAAGGTCGCTTTAGGTAAATATGCACATACCATTCTTCTATCTGTAATTTGAAGTATTTGTATGGTTTTTCACATTTGTACAAGAGCACTAAAAATCCTCAAATCAGACATGTACGCAGTCCTCAGCGGTGCCTTTGAGAAGTGGGAGCAGGGAGCTGAGGACTGGAGACCACTTAAACCCTTTCGGGGTTTGCTTGAACCTGCCGAGACGGTTACACTACTGTAGAGCCAGACTGAGCTTCTGTATCAGGTGAATAGTAAACGACAGGTGAACACTTACGGAGTGAGGTGGATACGGTGAGGGCGTGAGGAGGAGGAGGGCACTGCGCCTGGCCCAGTGTCTGCTTACCCACGGCCTCCGTGGAAGATCTGGCCTGGACGTGTGTCAAAAGCCAACCAGCCAAAAAACAACTGGTCTCAGCAGGGCTCTGCGGGGCACAGAACTCTCCACAGGAATGGAAAGCGGGGCCCTGCGAGCTTTTCTCCTGCTCTCTGCACTGCACTATGTTCCTCTCCCATCCCCTTACTTTTGGTGCTTGTAATTCACTTATATTTCATCGTAATTCTTTGATACCCTATAATTACTATTTTTAATTGTTCATACCCACTGATAAAGGATACCGATGTTATAGCATCGGGGAGCAAATTAGGAATAGTTGAGGAGGATTTATTCACAAAGAGACTTTGATAGTGTGCAGGAAGCTGATAGATAGGGTTGTCATGGAGATGGCTGGGCTCTGCCAGTGAGGTTTCTGGGAGGAGCAGAGCCTGTGGGCTTCTCTGCAGGCTTTGCAGGCTTGTCTCCTGTGAGTGTGGAAGCTGAGAGGGGTCGCAGGGCTCAAGGAGGGCCGGGAAGTCAGTGCTGCAGGTGGAAAGGCTGAGGCGGTGGCTGGGAGCTGGTGACTCCGCTTCAGGGGTCGGATCCAGTGGCTGAAGGTCCGGCGTGCTTGGAGGAGATCGGGAGAGCGTGAGCCCCACCTTCCTGGTCTCCGTGCTCTATCCAGGCCTCTGCAGATGCGCGATGCTTACTCACCTTGGGGAGGTCATTTCCTTACTCTGTCCGCCAGCTGACATGTTAATCTCTCCCAGAAACCCTTGAAATGATGTCTGACCACCCAGGTGGCATCTTGTGAGCCCAATCATGGTGACCATAGCAACACCCACCACGGAAGCCGGACTGCCCCACCCTTAGATCCAGCAGGACAAGAGGAAGACAGGGTCAGCCAAGCTGGAAGGACAGTGCACGGGGACAGTGGGCAGGGACTGCCGTGTGGGCTGGGAGGTCTCCACACTCTGAACCTCAGTGAGGACACCCGGCCCGTCCGGCCCTGCGGGGGCCCCTGCCCGAGCACCCGTGCAGCCCGGAGCAGAGCCGGGTTAAGGACAGGCCAGTCTCTAAGTGGAAGGAAGTGCCGGACGGCACAGGGCTGATCTCGCTCCATTTTACAGTGCGCCACCTCGCCTTGGGGACTCGGCGTTTATTGGGACTCTTATTTCTCGCCTATTCTGATTGGCGTCCTTCCCGATTTTTCTGTTTTGTCGTTACTGAAATGTCAAGAGTAGCCTTACGCTGTGTTCTCCACAGCTTCTGAACAACAGGGGCTTGGGTTGAGTCTGTGCGAGATCCCTTGCGGCCACAATTTGCACAGTACTTTCTTCTCCAAAATTGCTTCTGCGAAAACTCTCTCGGGCTTAATTTAACCCTTATCTCAATAGCTTTAGAAATGAAGCACTCATTCTAAAGACTGCCCACAATTCATTTTTAATTGCTCTTGCTGAAGAAATACTTGAAAACCTTCCCCTGGCAAAACGTAATTTTTTTAATAGAATGGAAAAGGGGTATAAGAATGACAGGGCGAAGGGAACACAATTCAGAGTCGGCATATGATCGTGGTTGTTTAGGAGACTTTACCTTTGGACTGTTTTTCCAGAACAAGATTTTTTTTCCTGGTGAGTGAACTGGCATGCCCTTTGGGTCCCACAGAAAATAAACATCTCACCGCCTTCTTAAGTGGCTCTGCCCACAAGCAATCCAAAGCCGGCGCATGCTGTCGGCTCCCTGTCAATGTAAAGTATAGGTTCAATTCTAACGGGAAAAAGCTGCTGGCATTTAGGACTTCGTCAGCTACTTTAATATCCCAGACATAGCTGGGAGTGGTGGTGCAGGCCTGTAATCCCAGCACTGGGAGGTGGAGGAAGCGGGGAGGCTGAGGCAGGAGGATCGCCGTGAGTTTGAGCTCAGCCTGGGCTGCAGAGTGAGGTCAAACCCAAGCTGAGCTGCACAGCAAGACCCTGTCTCAAAAAAAAATATTCCAGATGTAAGTTGTGCATACATAATTCCCTAATTTATAAGTGAGCTTTAGGAAAATATGTATCTTTTTTCCATATCTTTTTTACAGCAAGCATCTTCCTCTTCTGGTCAAAACAACTCCTGATTAAAATTCAGGTCCTGTGAGCTTGTGGCGCTGCAAGCACTTGAATTTGCTTCACAGCCTCTTCAAAGCAGTTTGCTCCAAAGTATAGGCTCGTCAGAATCCCTCTGAGCAGCAGCATTTAAGGACCTCATCTTTGTACTCTAATAGTCAGTCATGTTTCAAACCCCGCAGTATGTAATACTTTTTGTCAGGAAAGATAGCCTGTTTTCTAAGGAGATAAGCACCATGGAAACGCAGGGGTCCGTCTGTATCCACAGGGCCCACCTGGATACCTAACTCCTGCAGCCGCCCCTCACAGCACTGTCCGGAGTCTTCACGTGGCCTGCACTCACCCTCCCACATCCGGCACCCACGCTGGATCCAGGTTACTTGGAACAGGGGAGGTCAGTCCTGTATGAACGGTTGTTGACTGCGCAGACCAGCATGGCTGTGAGAAGTCTGCAGGCTCAGCCCAGGGGCGATCCCTGTGGAGGGTTCTCACCTGTGCTTAGCTGCGTCTGCGGGTACGGAACCGGGGAGATGGGGCTCCGTGAGGTGTGACTGCAAACTCGGCGAGGGTCTCTGCTTGTTTGTCGTGGCTGCCTTGATGTTCTGAGCTGATTCAGATCATCTAGCTTTGTGGGCATTTTGACTGTGGGGAAGAACGAGAAGCCACACCACGCAAGGCCCACTGACCACCGTGGAGAGGACACACAGCGAGGTTCCCACAGCCCGCCTTCCCACTGGACGGTGCCCAGCAGCGGCTTTCGCTGTGTTTTTTTTTTTTTTTTATCACATTTCATGAAGCCAGTCGGGAAAGAGGACTTCTGTACCGGCTTCAAGGAGTGGCCAGGCAGTGTGGTGAGCGAGGCGTCTGAAGTGAGACGGAGGTTTTTTGAGGGGAGTTAATAGCAGTGTGTCTTTTCCTGCACTAATTCTTTTAAAACGTTAAACATTCCTTGTCTATGTCCGTCGCACCCGATGTAGGTATAACGCACACTTGGAGGTGTTAGGGTGCTGGACTGGGAAGCTTCTGAGTGAGAACTTTTGGGGTACCTTTCAGTGCCTCCCTCATGGTGGCGGTAGGCAGGTGCCCCATCCTACCACACTATCTTGCTCTCTTCGATATGCAGGATTACATTACTTGTTAATGTCCTTTGAGTTTTATTGGGTACCTGGGTTTGGAATGTGGAGTATGCATCCCGGGACCATTCGTCCAAGGGCATAAAAACAGTGCTTGAATCCGCACAGGTCACCTAGGATACAATGCAAGCGAGATACATACTTTCAAGTTTCTAAAAGGCATATCTTTGGAGTTTTTTTAACACATAAAATTAATTTTAATAATGTTTAGCCTAATATATTTAAGATGCTATCACCTGAACAGGAAATCAATGTGAAAATGTCTTTGAGATTCACAGCACGTTGTTTTGGATCTATCACATTTGGGGAAGACAAAAGCTGCACGTGGCTGGGAGCTGTGCTGACAAAAAGCGCTGAGCTGATACAGCGGGATCAACACGCACCACAATGCTTTATTCCTTAATTACCACAGAAACAGACACATCGCCATTAGCCCCATCTTGGACACACTTTTCCCGCCACTCTGCCGCTTTCGGACGCAGCTCTGGGCGTCTCTTCCCCGAGTGTCTCTAGCAGTGCTGTCCCTGCTGCCTCAGGGCCCTCAGCCAAGCCGGACGTTTGCCCTGCATGGTGGTTTTGCTTTTCAGGAGGAGTCTGCAGTCTCGGGGTGTCGGATCTGGCAGAGTAAGGTGGGTGAGGACGCGTCGTAATCTTTTTATTTGACAGGTAGTGCCAACGTGGCTGACCAGTGAGCAGTGATCAAAACGTGGTGAAAATGTACACAGAGAAAGTGTGTTTTCAGCGAAAACCACACTGCCATTCATCCCCTTCAAATTACTCCTGAGGCTCGTACACACTTATCTCCTTGTTGGGACTGGTCATTCACTACAAGAAGAACTTCTGAAATCTGAATAGTCACCATATTTTCGCCTGCCCCTTGTACACACATCATAGATGATCGGTGGAACCTGTTTAATGAATTCAGGCTTGCCGTCAGAAGCCTTCAAGGACCGTGTGACAACCGATGATCTAGGTATGACTCTTAAAAGTGTCTGTTCGTATATACATTTGCTATACACAATGAGTGCAATCACCTGATGTGTTGGTACATGCGACATTATAATACTTAAATTACATTTTGCCTTTGTTTCCTTTTTCTCTTAGTCTGTATGTCTGCTGATTTCATTATGTTGATTTCTATCCTTTACATTTTCAGTCTAACTTTGTGTTTTCATTCTGTGTTTACGTTTTCATTTCTAACAGTTATTATACAAAATAATTGTTTGGCCGCTCACTAAGATCACTCACTACCCATCTTCATGCTCACTGAGGCGAGCTCTGCATCCAGCGATTTCCCACCCCTGCTCCAGGCACAGGAAATCTGGGTGAAGACCCAGACTCTCCCCGCTGCGCGCATGTGTAAGTCTAGAGCTCGGCTGGCGAGGTTACTTTTGGCTAAGGCACTGTTAAAGTCCAGAAATGCCTCTGGGCTCATGGAGCGCTGCTGTCCTCATAACCCGTCATAAGGTGACATCTCCGGGTGCAAAGGGCCTTCACTGCTCCCGAGTGTGCAGCGCCAAGCTCAGGCTCCGTTTTTTTTTTTTTAAATTTGAAAGCGAATAAAACAAAAGGGGGCAGTACAGAGCAGATCAGAACAGGACAACATAGGCAACACAGTACTTTACATTAAGACAACTGGACATCAACAGTATCTAACACCATATCTCTTACTCTGCTATAGTTGAGCATAGTTTCAAATACAATAATATCAAACATAACACAATAGTATAAAGCCATGCATAGAGTGAAAGAATTA
>PVJX010026285.1:0-25941 GCA_004027295.1 Dolichotis patagonum | reverse complement strand
CTCTAACATTGCAATAAAAAGTTTTTAAAAAGGTATTTAAATGCTTATTTAGGAGTATGTATCTGAGAAAAGTATGAAGATATATTTCAAGTTTATAGATATTATCTAATGAGTGGCTGGCAGAGGACTTCAAATGTATATCTAGGATTTTATTTGTTAAGGTAGGTAGTGGGAACATGGCTTTTATTATGTTATAATTTGTACACATTTCTCATATATTTCACAAAATAGAAGCACAAGTTGTGTACATACTTTGAACTCCTCTCCTTTGCTTCTTTTTCTTGCTGGTACATGGTGTTGTGGCATTAACTCCAGGCCTTGTCTTCAGAGGGGTTTTCTGTCTGGAGCAGGGAGAAGAGAAGATGGCGTTTAATCAGAGCTGGGTAGGTCGAGTGACAGGGCCCCAGCTGTGACAGAAGCTTCCGGGCCTGTGAAAAGAAGGCTGGAAGTGATAGGCAGGGAAGAAGACAGTAAGTGAGGTGAAGTTGGCAGAACTTTAGAGCCAGATGTCCTGGGCTCAAATCCCAACTCAGCCACTAAGGATCTTTCTTGGTCTTCAGGCTGTTCGGCTGTTAGGTAGAAACAGTTCCCATCTTGGTTTTGAGAGCCACTGGGGCACAGAGGTGAAGCTACATAAACTGTATGGTCAGCCTTCTGTTGTTTGCAAGTTCTACATCTGTGGATTCAACCAACAGTAAATTGAAAATATTTTAAAACATACAAAAATTTCAGCAAACAAAGCTTGAGCTGCTGTGTGGGGCCCCTCCTGAAGGACGGGTGTGTGGGAGGCCTGTCACAGTAAACCGCCATTTCACCTTGAAGGTGATTCACCTGGAGTCTTGATGTCCTGGGCAGGCTCACAATGTTCATCTCTACTGAACACATGCAGATTTTTTCCTTACTGTCCTCTAAACAATACAATAGAATAACTATTTCTATAGCACTTGCTTCTATTAGCTGCTATAAGTAATCTAGAGATCATTTAAAATATGGGAGGATGTGCATAGGTTATTTGGTAGAACTATACTTTTTTTTTTTGTAAGAGACTTGAACATCTGTAGATTTGGGGAATTTTCTGGGGTCCTGGAACCCATCCCCCCTGGATACGGAAGGACTATGGTTGTTGTTTTAAGCAGTAGGGCCAAGAATAGGTCATATCTATTCCTACCATTATTTTTACCTTGTATTTTAGTTTATACCATGGAAATTTCTAGAAGTAAGCAAGAGTAAAGGAGGAAAGGATAGCATAATGAATCCCCATATTCCCAAATTTAATGCTTACCACCAGGAGTGCAGCATATTTTATTTATACTTCTTCCCTCTTTCCATGTTACTTAAAGTAAATGCCAGACATCATAGCACTGTGTCCTTGTTTCTGTGTTTTGAGATGGGTTCTTGCTGTGTAGTTCAGGCTGGTCTCAAACTTGGGGTGATCCTCCTGCTTCAGCCTCCTGAGTGCTGGGATTATATGTGTGTGCCACCACGCCCAGCAGCATGGTGTCCTTAAACGTTGCTAAGAGTAATCACCTTTCCCTTTTGGACAGATGACGATTACACTACAGAATACCACTGCGTCCAGTCGCTACCTGCGAGTCCTCCCGCCTTCTACTCCGTACTTTGCTCTGGGTCTGGGTGAGTTCAGGGAGGTATCTTCTTAGCCTCAAAACTAGGTGGTGGGTTAGCTGCAATTACTGACCCAGGAAGCCCTGATGACTCTGCTCCCGTCTTGAGCCCATCTTCTTCCTCACCGGTTGCTGGGGACCCGCCCTCCTCCCAGTGAGGTCCCTTCATCTTGACAGCCCCTCTGTCCTGGTCACCTCCCTCCAGCCACTGGTCCTACCGTTTCCCTCTTCATGCTGTCCCTGCCCTTGGTCTGGTCCTCCCTGGTGCTCACTTGACCGTGCCAGTCTCCTACCACTTCCAGCTCCTTCCAGCTTCCCTGCTAGTGTTTTGTCTCAAGAGCAGCTACAGCCACTGCCACTTTGCTCAGAAATTTCAAAGGACTCTCTGTGCTGCCCAGGAAATAAATCCTGAGCCGTAGGGCCAGGCATGGCTCCACCTAGTCATTCTAGGTGGACCGTCTCACTCCCCTTTGGGCCCGATGCTTTTCCTGAAGTCCCTGCCCTGTCCCTCTGCCCCCAGCACACCTGGCCCTGTCCCTCTGCCCCCAGCACCTGGCGGTTCTGCTGTTTGCCTAACCTTGGTTCACAGGCATTGATTTATGCGTCAGCCCCAGCTGTGCCTGCCCCTTGAGGCAGCTGCGCCCACAACCCCCAGGCACTGGTCTCCATCCTCACTGGCTTCTTTCCTCCTGCACAGGGATGTTCCCAGGAAAAGGTGGAATGGTGGCTCCTGGAATGACCTGCCACTACACTGTCCAGTTTATTCCTGACTGTCTTGGGGACTTTGATGATTTCATTTTAGTTGAGACCCAGTCAGACCAGAAGCTCCTGATCCCCTTGCAGGCCCGGAGACCACCCCCTGTGCTGACCTGTGAGTTTGCGTTACACCTTACTCAGGGGTCCAGTCAGAGTCAGAGAGTCCCCACAGGACTGCCTGCCTCTCAGGGCTTCTCGGTAGCCGGCATAGAAGTTGGCCCTTTTGGGCAGGGACTTTGAGGTCCTAAGGAGGAACCTGCTGGCTGCTTCTGCACCCTCTCCCAGTGTTAGACCCTAATTTTCTCATTTGTATTTGCTGTTCCCAGAGCAGACTGAGTGAGTGGGAGAGAAGGCTGCAGCCCAGCTAACTCTAGTACAAGTATTGCTGGCTCGTGGACACCTCTGAGTGGCCAGGAAGACATGCCTGGTCACTGTGGGGAGCCCACGGTGGATGTTGCCTCTGTGGCTGTGGGGGTGGCGCCCTTGGAAAAGCGCTTCAGCTTGGCTTCCTCAGTGATGAGCCTCTTCAGCTTGTCACACCAGAAGCTGGGACTCTGACCCTCCTTAGCTCTGCCGCAACCCCCGGGGTCATGCTGCTCTTGGCCGAGTCCAGTGGCTGCTGACTCACTGCTCTGTCCAGAAGTGGACGGAGGCCCATGGCACTACTGCATTGTGGCCTAGCAACAGTCTGGGCAGAGCCCAAGTATACAAGGGTCAGGCCATGTCCCCGTTCATTCTCTCGGCTGTGGGCACTCAGCTGGGGCCCTTAGATCAGAGCCACAGCTGCTCTGAGCTCTGGCTGGACTTCAGGGGAACAGTGAGAACGGGGCCCAACCTGGGTGACATGTTATCTTCTTACACACTTTTTCTGTGGCTACAGTGTCTCCAGTGTTAGACTGTGGTTACTGCCTCGTCGGAGGAATAAAGGTGACCAAATTCATCTGCAAAAATGTAGGCTTCAGCACTGGCAAATTCTACATTATGCCCAAAGATATTTGGCCGCCAATAAGTTTAAGGGTGAGTGATCATACGTTGCTTCCTGGAAAAAGAGCAAATCCATCAAAGGAAATGATCCCCTGGAGGGAGATGCTAGATAGTTCCATGACTGGAACTGCTGAAAAGGAGAATGTTGTTAACTCCGCATCCAACTGCCAGGTCCTAGTGAGAATACAATGTATGTGGGCATCTGGGACTATAACTCTGGTGATTGCCACTAATACCTGTTTGACCCTAGGCAGGTGTATCAGCTCTCTTACCCTTCAAGACCAGACTTGAATGCAATTTCACTCACTCATGCATATCATTATCATAACAAATGTCTGATTATATCAGAGGCTACAGAATGGCAGCTCTTTGGCTGAATTTTGTCAGTATTTATTTGGCATGGTGCTTACAAACATATTTAAACCAAAGTTTAAAGTGGGAAGATTTCACATAAACATCTGCAGTTTCAGTCTCTGGAAAACTGGAAGCTGTGAGGCCTGGGCCAGGACTGCTATGATCTGTTGGCTAGGGCTGGTATGCAGGGCCTGTGTGCCTGGTCCTATTGCCTGGGCTCCATCACTGCCAGGCAGCCCCAGCCAGGCACCACTGATCATCAGCATATGTGGTTATTTACCTTATAGTAGGGGAAGTCCTCTGAACCTTTATGTCCAGAAAGCTTATAATAGATTCAGAGGACCACATGGTCTAAAAAATGCATTTCACTCATTTCTGTTACCTGCCAGGGTCTTGTAAGGCTAAGTTTTTGTCTCTGGCATATTCAGTGGCTTCTTTGTAGGGAGTGGGACTGCAACCCTGCTACCAAGGTAACAGCCGCCCTCATGATTCACTATGGCCAAGAGTGCACTGGTAATAGAGGCAGACATGTGCACTAGCACCACTGACCCAGGGTGCTTTGAGTGAGCCTTCCCACACCTTTTGCTTTTGACTCAAGCACTTGGCATTGGTATTCTTTGCACCTCCTGCTAGTTCCCTGTGACTTACTTTTCCTTAATCTTAACTGCTCATCTGGTGCTTGGTAAAGGTCAGGTAAATGTGTGCCGGGTGTGAGTGAGCTGGATGTTTCTCCATTGACTTGGAACGGGATGATCCTTAAGATCCTTCAAATAGCAAAACATATGTGGAGGAGGGTAGATTTGAATTAGAGCCCTGGATCTTATAACTTTTTGTACACCATTTTATAATTTTCTGCTTTTCTTTAAGGCTGCGGCAAGCACTGGCTTTGTTGGACGACCTCCCTTTGGAGTCATGCCTTCCCAGTTTGAGCTGGCCCCGGGGGTTTCCATATTACTGGAGGTAGGTGGCTAGATGTTGGCATATATTTCCTCGTTTTTATGATTGCTCATGTCTCTCCCCATAGCTGCTTTGTGAAACCATTTGCTTCTGTGCTTTCATGACCCATTATCTAATCCCATCCCAGGTCCCAGCTTTAGTAGGTTCTATGTAGATACATATTCTTGCATTCTTCAGGGTGATCTCATTTGATTATCCTATGATCTCGCTCACAAAACAAATTCAGGCAAAGTTAGAGTTCTCATCATGAGGTCTGAATGTTGCTTATCCATATTGTTAGCTTGACAGTGACCCAAGGAAACAAAGAAGGTAGCAACAAAATTCTTTGGGAAGCAGTGAGGGAATTGGGAAGATTTCCCCTTTGCATTTGTTAGATATTTTGTTTATTGGTTATTGGGCTTGTGTTTTAAAATTCATTCGTATTTTCAAGTAATAAATAAATCCAACTGGTTAGACATCCAAAAGATGGAAATAGGTAAGCAAAGAAGTGCTTCTTTTCCTTTCTACTCCCCCTGCCCCATCCCACTGGCCACCCACTTCCTGACCAGTTTTTTTGGGGCCCTTCAAGGGCTAAATAAGTGACTACATAAGAGTTTCTTTTTCTTTCTTTTCCATTTTTCTTTCTCATAGGGTTGCCTGCTCTATATTCTGTTCTTCACTATGTGTTTTCCATTTAACACTGTCTCATAAATGATTCTCTTGGTTTTTACAACTACATAGTATTCTACCATGAATGAACCATAATTTAGCTCATTAATCCCCTACTGGTAGGAATGAAGATGTTACAGTTTGTATCTAGATGTTCCCTCAAGGCTTCATGCTTTCATAGGTGGGGCTTTTGGCAGAAGGCTGAATCATGAGTGTGTGATACTGGGATTAAGGTGTGTGATAAATAAATTGGTTTAGCATAGTTCTGGGTATGGATCATGGAAGCTCCACTGTGGATGTGGGTGGCACCAATTAATAGGCTTGTAGGCTGGATGGAATATAAAGCAACAGAAAGAAAGTAGGCTTGCTGCTTGCTGCCTTCCTGCCTGCCATGCCATGAGCTGTTTCTCCTCTGCTGTGCTGCCCTGTCTTGGGGCCAGCTGACAGTGGATCAAAACCTCTACAAACTGTGAGCTAAAAGAAACCTTTCCTCCTTTAACTTGTGGGTGCTGGGTATTTTGGTCTAGCAGTGAGGAAGTAACCAAGACAGAAGATTTTTGTTTCTGATCTTCAAATATTTCAGCAAATAGCTTGTACATACATCACTCTATCTGAGTATGAGTCTAGCCATCAAAACTAAAATAATGATTCCCAGGGATTATTTTTATTTATTTATTTTTTTGTACTGGGAGTTGAACTCAGGACCTTGTGCTTGCCAGGCAGACACTGTGCTGCTTAGCTATATCCCTGACCCTACCATGGATGTTTTTAAGCATACACAAAAGTAAAAAGAATAGTTTAATGATCACTCTTACACTTATTTCTCAACTTTATCAAGGAGTAGTTCTTGGCCAATTGTATTACATCTGCATTCTCCATCTCCTTCAATCAACTTCCAATCTGCCTCTCTAGATTATTTTGAAGAAATGCATTTATTAGAATGAAATTAGACTGTTGTCTCTTACCATATTCAAAATTCAATTAAAAATATATTAAAATGTTAGATATAAGACTTGAAACTATAAAACTACTAGGAGAAAACAGGGAGAAAGCTTTAGTACAACAAAAACATTGGCAGCAAGAGTGAAATGGAATTACTAAAAAGCTACACAGCAAAGAAAACAATCAACAGAGTAAAGAGATGACCTGTGGGTAGAGAAAATATTTGTAAACCCTACAGCTGATACGGGGTTAATATCCAAAGTATATAAAAAATACAGACAATACAATCTCAAGAAAACAATTTGGTTTTAAAAAGGGCAAAGGATATATACAGACATTTCTTTTTTTGTTTTGGTACTGGGGATCGAACTCATGACCTCATGCTTGCAAGGCAGGTGCTTAAGCCACTGAGCTAAATCCCCAGCCCACAGACATTTCTTAAAAGAAAGCATAGAGATGGGCCAACAAGCATATGAAAACATGTTCCATGTCACTTATCAGGTGAAAGCAAAGTAAAACCACAGTGAGATATGTCATATCTGTTAGGATAGCTGTTATCAAAAAGATGAAAGATAACAAGCATTGATGAAGATGTGGAGAAAAAAGAATACTTGTACACTGCTAGTGGGAATGTAAATTAGTGCAGCCATTGTAGAAAATAGTGTGGAGGTTTTAACTTTTAAAACTAGAACTACCATATGATCTAGCAATCCTACTGCTGGTTATACACACAGTGGAAATAAAATCAGAATGTTGAAGAGACATCTGTATTCATGTTTATTGTAGCATTATTCACAGCAGACAAGACCTGGAATCAACCTACGTGTCCATAAATGGATGAGAGGATAAAGAAAATATGATGTATAGATATGCAGTAGGATACTGTTCAGCCTTAGAATGAAGCAAATGGTGTCATTTGCAACAACATGGATCAAGCTGGAGGATGTTATGTTAAGTGAAGTAGTCTGGGTGCAGAAAGACAAAATCTGTATTATCTCACTTACCTGTTGAATCTTTAAAAGTAGAACTCATAGAACAAAGAGTAGAACAGTGGTTACCAAAAGGGGGAGAATTTTGGGGGGAAAAAGACAGGGAAAACACAATCATTGCATTTATAACAGTGAACTCTATGCTCTTTGCCAGTATGATGAGTGAAAAACTGTCCTTCTGGGTGGTCTGCATTTACATTTCTTTTATGAAAAATGAGCTTAGATGTCATTTGTTTCTTGAACTTTCCATATCCTTTTGACATACTCCCTGCCTTACTATGGGAACAAAAGGAGCCTGGTTTGAAACCTCTGGTGTTTGGGTTAAGCTAGCAGGGAGGAAGGGGAGGGAAGAGTGGAAAGCAAAGAGGGCTGCATGTCTGACAAGAGGAGAAGGGGAGGCAGGAGGGGGGCCCTGAGTGAGTGTGACAAGGCGCCCTCTCTCTCCTTCAGGTTTTGTTCTTACCAACGAGCCTGGGAAGGACTGAGCAGACCTTTATCATCCTGTGTGACAACTGCCAGATAAAGGAGCTGGTGATTGCAGGTGGGCTTGGCTGGCAGTGGTGTCTGGGGAGCACACTGGGGATGTGGCAGCCTTCAGGCACCAGAATGTAGTTTTTAGTCCCTTGCTTTGATCAGATCCAAGCCAATGTGGCCGCCAGGACAGTCTACGGAGTCCTGCAGTGAGGGCAGGTGGAAACCTGGGGTGAAATCTTTCATAGGTTTCACTTTGAAAATCACTTTGCTCTCCTTAGAGGAATTGCCAGTGACTCAAATGAATCACCGGAGGGCACCTCGAGGCTTTTGTAAAGTTGGAAGGCGCATCCTGCTGAATTGTCACCCAAGATGCTCACCCACTTATCCTCTCTTCTTCTTTCTTTTCTTCCATTTGTCCATCCAGTTTCACTTGGCAGGCATTAAACTGAATGTGTGAGGTTCCCCAAATCGCCTCCTTTCTGACTGAGAAAGAGAGGACGTGAATGTTGTGCTAATGGCCCTCTTTCCCCTCTATGTAGACATCTGTGGACTGTGGTCAAGGCGGGATGCACGTGGATGATGGCATGGGTCCCCTAGCAGTCTTTAGCTAGAGTCCTGACTTCAGCTTAGTGAAACTTCACTAACTTTACTGCCTTGCTTTGTCAGGAACTGGGCAGCTCGTTGCTTTGGATCTGATCTATGTGTCTGGTGAAAAAAGTCAACCAGACCCTGGAGAACTCACAGACTTAACAGCTCAGTACTTCATTCGATTTGAGTCTGAAAACCTTCACTCCACATCGAGGAAACAGCTGATTATCAGAAATGCTACGTGAGTGGCCCCTGTGCACATCTCCTGACATGTATCCCTCCTCCCGCCTCACCTGGTCCTGAGTTCTCAGTGAGATAGGAGCATCCTTCCAAAGTCGGGGGGCATTCTAGGCCCCAATAGGTCCAGACTGGATGGAAGGATCTGCATTCACAATCTCCATCTTGATGGTCACTAACCAAATGTGGCTATTTAAACTTGAATCACTAAAAATTAAATAAATTTACAAACACTTCCTCAGTGGCACTAACCACATTTTAAGAGCTCAGTCATCACATGAGGAGCCAGTGGCCGCCATATTGGAGATTGTACACTATTGCTCTGAATCACTTTGACCTATTCTGAGCCAGGAACAATTTTCTAGAGAGGTAAAGTTGCACCAGTGCCCTGATGCTGGGGAAGCCAGCCAAATCCTGGGGCAGAGAGATTAGGTCTGTGGGTTCAGCCTGTGCTGTCATTTACTTCTTGACCATCCTTTAAGCACCATCATTCTGCCTTGATTGTCTTCAGGAACCTCCCAGCTAGGGCTTCTCCCTGTTGTCAGACATTACATAGGCTTCTGTGATTTAGCATGACAGGTGGTATTTGCCTGTTATCCCTCCTGTATTAACAGCTTCCTGTCAGAAACATGTGTGAAATCTGTACTTCCTACTGCCATGGAATTGTCACAGTTCCTATGGGTAGCCAAGTACACTTACCCTGGGAATGCATAGTTAGAGATAAGGTCCAGGGAGGGGTGCATATGGCAAACCCTGGACACTCCTGTGCTGGAGATACTGCAGAAAGCTTTGCTGATACACAGGGATGCTTAGATTCTTCCAGTTTAATGGTTGGAGCATAACTTCTGGCACTGACCATTCTCACGATTCACTACAACTCCTGCCTCCCTTTGTGGTAGATGGAAAAGCCGGGCTCTTCACATGGTGTCTAGTTTGCATTCTCTGACCTAGCTGCAGTCCCTTGCCCAGGTCCTTCTCTGCTCCTCCATGGGAAGAACTTGAAGCTTGACATAGTCAGTTCCTATTCCTTTGTCTTTTTTTCTGCATACTCTGGAGCAGGGAAGCCAGATATGTGTAGGAGGACTTGATAGAGTTGGGACATAGCTTCGGATCTGCTGTCCACTGCCATGGTTTTTCCCACAGGCATGTGGAGCTGGTCTTCCGCTGGCAGATCATGAAGCCCAACCTGAAGCCTCTATTGCCTGGAGAAACCTACAGCCTGAACAGCATCAAGTACCACCCCGACAGGGAGACTGCCTTCTCCATCAGGCCTGCAAAGGGGGTTCTCGGCCCTCACACAGATCATGAGTTTATCCTGAGCTTTTCTCCATATGAGGTTAAAAGGGGGTCATGTTGTCAGCTACCTTGGGTCATGATATCTTGCCCCTCTGTCCATGTTCTTTAATGACATTAAAGCCACAGCTGGGCCTGACAAGGCACCCGAGAACTCTAAGTCCAGCCTTAGCTAAGAACGTCCCCAGAGCATATGCCTGGTGTGCAGGGTGATGCAACTCACCTTTCTGGTTCTGACCCCATGTGTATGCATCAGCAGCAGGACCTCAGCTTGTCTCCTAGCCCTAGGGTCTTCCACAGTTCTGTTGTGTCAGAGAACATTACCACCTCACCATCCCACAGCGGCCTTTAGACAGAGTGAGGCTCGGGCTACCAAGGGCCTGGTGAGCACAGGGCCAGTCTGGGGCCTTTGTTAGCAAGACTGGGGCCCAGAGATGCATGGGCGCTCTTGGGACTCAAGACCAGTGTTACCCTCAGGGGTGTCCCTTCCCTCCAGAAGGCTTATTTCCATGGCTTCTGTCCTGGCAGCAGCCCCATTTTCTCAGGGTGTGAAAGAGGTGGCAAGAAAGTGGCCCAGAGTTGTTTGGCAGGCCAAAAGGAGGAGTGATTCCTGTGACAGATGGTGCCAGTTTTCTCCAGCAGCCTGGCTGGGATGCATGCCTGTTTGCAGTGCAGTATTTGTCTTGCAGCTGAAGGGTTTCCACAGTGTTCTGAAGATGGTGCTGGAAGACATCCCCAAACCTGTAAGGTGAGCAGGGCCTGGACCTGGATTAGAGTGGACAGCTGGGGATGCTTCTGTGGAAGATCCCAGGCCCAGGGTAGATGATTACCCTGGCTGCAGCAGGCTTTGGGAGCCTCCAGCACTTTTATCTGGCCCTGGCAACTTACTCCAGATTTGGCTCTGCCTACAGGGAATAGAGTTGGCTGGACTTGCTAGGAGAGCTATAGGCTACCCCAGGAAGCATGGGCTGTCCCTGGGCTCATTGCTTCACTTGGGCAGCTGCGCTCATGCTGCCTGGGTAGTGGTGAATACTAACAGAATTTTACTTCGTGTCAGGGTGGAGTCTTATCAGCCTGGTGCACAGATCCCAGGCTGGGGGCTGAGGGGTAGCTTTGGATGATGATTCTGATTGTAGAGGGCTTGGGAACCACACACTGTAGGTCTTTTCTTTTTAAGTGAAATAAACTTTTTTTTTTTTTTTTTTCTTTGGTACCCGGCATCAAACTCATGACCTCACACTTGCCAGGCAGGCACTTAAGCCACTAAGCTAAATCCCCGGCCCAATGCTCTTTTCTTTTTAAGATAAAAAACCATGACAGAGACAGGCATGTAGGGATGTGCTCCCAGGCTGTGTTGTTTTCTAGCTCACGGTGGGTTGGTCTGCAGCTCAGAATTAGAGAACCAGGCGGACTACTCATACTCTGCGGATGACCTGATTGTCTTGGAAATCGAAGTGAAAGGCTCGGCAGAGCCCTTCCAGGTTCTCCTAGAACCATATGCCCTCATCATCCCAGGGGAGAACTACATTGGCGTCAATGTGAAGAAAGATTTTAAGGTAGGGCGTATCCTGTTCCTTGCTCAGCCTGGCTAAGGGGGTGTTGGACTGTAGGGAAGACAGAGCTGAAGGGGCCACTGCAGGGAGCCTGAGGCTGTTCCCGGGCCCCATATGCCTGGGTCAGGCCTTTCTTGTCTTATTTTACCAGTGTTCCAGAATCCTCTCAAATAAGGCTGTGGAATCCTTCCCTATTCACTGTCCTTAGCAGGATGTACCCGCATGGCTGCAGTGTGCAGCAAGGGTGCTGTTGTGTTGGGAAGGCTGCAACTCTGGGTGCCCAGGAGTTACCTGGGTGGCTATGGAGTAGACTTTTGGTGAGCTCGTGATCCCTCTCCACTTAGCAGGTACAGATTTAACCTGAGAGCAGCCCTGGGGCAGCCTAGATGGGGGTATGTCTTTCAGATGTGGAATAACAGCAAGTCACCCATCAGATACATGTGGGAGAAGATCAGCGACTGTCACATCATTGAAGTGGAGCCCTGCACAGGGGTCATAGGTACCTGGGAGTTGCAGGAGTACGTGAGCTGTGCGGAGGAGTCATTAGAGTAGAGGGGCCTGTGGAAGGCTCTTGGTGTCTTGCCATTGGCTCCAGCCAAGACCTTTGGCATGTGTCGGATGAAGTGAGGAAAGGCTGGACATCTGGTCCTGACCACAGAAGGAGACCACCCTGCTTCTCTTCTTTATGTTTCCTGCTTTCAGAGCCCAGTGAAGTTGGGAACTTCGAGCTGAACTTTACCGGGGGTGTCCCTGGCCCAGCAAGCCAGGACCTGCTGTGTGGAATCAGACATTCACCCTCACCAGTCGTGTTACACATTGAGGCAGCCTTTAAGGTCTGTGAGTGGGGGCTGGGCAGCAGGGGGCCCAGGAGGTTGTGGGGGTAGAACACAGAGCCCACTCCCGGACAGTCTAGTGACAGGCTTCCCCGGGCGTCAGGGACCTGCCCTTGTCATCAATACCTCAGCCCTTCAGTTTGGTCTGCTTCGCCTGCGGCAGAAAGCCAGGAACTCCGTCCAGATCCAGAACATCAGCCAGCTCCCGGCGGTGTGGCACCTGCGGGAGAGCCCAGCCTGCCTGGAGGAAAGACACGAGCGTGTAAGTCGCGCACTGCTGGCTCCCACTGCGCCACCTCACCCACGAGCACTGAACCTCAGTCTGAGCTGCAGTCCTCGGGCTGTGTGTAGAGGAGAGCTGAGGCGGGAGGTGCAAACCCTGCTGCCCCCCGCTGCCCAGCGCAGCCCACCATGAGACGGCATCCTGCACAGCTGAGCTCATGCCCCAGCCCCAAGTTAGCAGACATTTTCTGCTCCCTTTTCTGCTTTTGGATACAGAAGCAGCACTGGCTTTCTCTCTCTTCACAACAGCCTTCATCAAGGGGAAAATGGGCAGCTGTGCTGGTCATGCAGCCTCCAGGGCTGCTGTTGCCGCGGCCACGTTCCAGCCCTGAGGACCCACCGGAGTTCTGATTTTCCCTGGGTTGCTACGTGCTGTTTGAGCACCTGCCAGCAGGTGGTGTCTCGGCGCAGGAATGTTTGAACCTTGAAAGTTCCAAAGAGTCAAGATTTATTTACATTTCTTGGCTGTATCCTTGCCAGCTGAGCTTTGACCCAAATTCCAATGCCTGAACGCTGGCAAGCACACAGAGCCTTCTTTTTTGTGGCAGTGCCAAGGAGGCTGAAACCCAGAAGCTGGCAAGTGCAGCCTCCTACATCTGTACCAGGGGCCTGGTAGGGCTGAGCGGGGGAGAGGGCAAGCCTGGCCTTGTGGCATCTCTAGGTGCCTGATCCTATGGAAGGGAAAGGCCAGATCTTTCCCTGAGAGATCTCGTTGTCCTGATCTCGTGGAAGGGAGGGTCCAGAGAGGGATCACATCTTGTCCACTGTGACCTTTTGATGTCCAGTGGCACCCTCACTAACTATTGTGGCCCCTCTGGGGCCATAGGGCTAGTCGCTTGGAGGAGTGCACCTCCGCTTTCCAGGGCCAGGAAGGATGGATGGAGAGAGGCCTCCCCAGCTGAAGACACTTCTCTATCTAGAGTTTTTTAATTTCCCATCTCTGTCTAGGTGTCTGGTGTGGGGAGGGTCAGACTTATGGGCTGAATGAGTCCATCCTGCAGGGAGGAGGGGATGGGAAAAGGAGAAAAGGAGAAAACTGGCTGTATGGCAGCTTCTTCCATCCCCCAGGCTGGTGACCCGGTGGCTCTCCTCGGCAGAAGCTGTCAGGGTCCTGACCCAGGCTGCCCAGAGGGCCACTGCACCTCCCTGCCGTGGCTCCTAGGCTCTCCTCCTGGAGCTGGATTCTCCACCTGCCTGCCCAGCTTTCTCTTCCCCTGGGGTGCCTCCTTCTGCCTCTTAGATGTGAACCAAGGCATGGAGACCTCTCTCTTATTCATTGCTTTACTTTTGAGGCTCAATGTTTGCCTTCATCCAGAGACCCTGGTCCAGCTGCTTTCCTCCTTTGGGCCCCCAGGTGGCTCTCTGAGAGCCTTGGTGGGCATGGCCAGCCCCTACCACCTGTGCAATCCCACATGTTGTTATTCCTCATCCTCCTCGCCCATTAGGTGTCACCCTTTGACATTGAGCCTTCGAGTGGCCAGCTTCAGCCTCTGAGAGAGTGCACTGTGACCGTCACCTTGGAGGCCTTGCATTGCCAGAGTCTCCAGACTGTACTGGAGCTGGAGGTGGAAAATGGGGACTGGAGGTATGGGGGTTGGGGTGGGGAGATGGGGAGATTACAGCAGACTGTGCGTATTCATAGTCTATGCATGGCATGTGCAGTTATGCCTGCATTGAGACACTTCTGAGTTTAAAACTATCGGCATATGGCTATTCTAGAAAATTTGTCAATCCCCGGTACCAAAAAAAAAAAAAGAAAATTTGGAAATTACAGTCAAGGAAATTACAATGACCTGTAATTCATTATCTGTAAATAATTTGCAGGTAATATTAGTGGATTTATTTTTCTAGAGTGTGAGTGAATTAAACCAATGTAAATTAGTATGATCACCTTAAAAACACTTTACTACTACCTACTAAAGTGAAACGTAATAGTGGACAACTAGAAACACCAATGTTCATCAACAGGAGAATAGACCCCCCCCAAACTGTGACATATTTAAATGTACACATACTATTATACCCTGGGAGGAATACCCTGGAAGTTTTGAATATGCTTATGTTTCTTTTCCTTCTTCTTTTCCTTCCTCTGGTCTCCCTCTTTCTTTCTAGAGGGAAATAGCTCACATATATAAGAATAGAATGAACTCTTCACCTACCTTCAGTAATTATCAGCTCACTGCAAATATTCCCCTGTCCCATATACCTAGCATTGTCCAAATTACTTTGAAGGAAAATATTTTGTTAGAATGACTGTTGTTAATATGATGGTTTCTGAAGCTGGATAGAGTAGTGTGTAGGTGTTTTTTTTTAATCATTATTCTTTAAACTATGTATTTAAGGGGATATGTGTGTTTCACATTCATCTGTACGTGTATTTTGTATTTATCATTAAAACATTCAGCTGCTCATTTACAATCTTTATGGATTCCGTGGAACTGCTGTCCCAAAGAATGACATTTTTCACTTCTGCCTGCAGTGTGTGAGACTGCAAATTACCCTACACTTTCACAATCACAGATATTAACTGACTTTTTACAATTTGACCATCGTTGGGAGCAGAGAATACCGCCAATGTCTTGTTTCCTGTGCCAGTCATTTCTTTACTGGTCTTGCAGAGCATTTTTTTTTTTTTATTAGAGGCTGTTTTTCTTTATTAGTTAGCTTTCTTGCCACTGAGACGTGATATCCAAGACACTAAGACATGAACACCCATTGCTTATAGGCGGAAAGGGTCAATTCAGCTCAGAGTATCAGGAGGGTCAGTCCCTGGTCATCGGGCTCCAAGGCAGGAACCTCATGACCAAAGGGCACAGAGGAGCAAAGCTACTTAGTTCATGGTGGTGAGGAAATAGAGCAGGAGAGTAACACTGGAGAGGACTGGACGAAGGAAGATGTATACACCCAGCTCACAGAGATGGCCTACCCAGACACACACCCAAAGCGTTAGTGATGTACCAGGTATTCTTCATTCACTGAAGATAATATATCAGGATTAGTGGTCATACTTTCTATGAATGTTTCTCCTTTTTTCCCCCTTCTTTCTTCTCAAAGGGTCTTATGTCAATCAAAATATTTACAATTACAGGTGAGTGGAAACAGTC
Source organism: Dolichotis patagonum (assembly GCA_004027295.1). Classification (NCBI taxonomy): domain Eukaryota; kingdom Metazoa; phylum Chordata; class Mammalia; order Rodentia; family Caviidae; genus Dolichotis; species Dolichotis patagonum. Next base: position 10,325 of record PVJX010026285.1, on the reverse strand, counting down.
CTGACTGACTTGGGGAGGAGAGGAAAAAGCACTGGGCCTTGTTACCAGGCATCCTTCCTCGTCAAATCCAGCGGCCGAAACCTTTTTCTTTGTTTAGTCTTCTGCTTTCTCTCATTCTCTACCCTGCCTCCCTCTTCTCTCACCCTTGCTTCTCTTCGTTGGCCTGACTTCCCCTGGTGGTGAGGGCCGTTGGCTGCTCTACTTGGAGAGGCGCCCCTCAGAGCTCTGGGTTCTCATACGTTCTCGTTTATGGCCTTAGAGAAATGGGAACCACCTGTCTCCAGAGATGGGCCCTGGTTGCTCCTCTCTGGGTCCTGTGTCCACCCCTTGGTGAGGCAAGATGGGGATGGGGAGCTGTTTCTAGAGGAAGAAAGTGGGAGCGCTTCCTAGACAGCACAAACAATGGCTGCCAGACCTAGCCAGTACTGCGTGAAGTTAACTGTGCTTCGCAGAGTTTCCCATTCCTTAAGTCATTTTGCCCATTCAGGGATGAGGTCCTTGGCTTTGCAGCTCACGGACTCTCTCTTTGGTGGTATGTCCTTCTTTTGGCAATGCGGTATTTAAGTTTCAGGGTTTTGTTCTTGGGTTGATCCTTTTTTATAGTATTGCAATCTGTTGCTTCTTTATGGATCCAACAGCCTCTCACACTCCTCACAAGGAAGCCAAGTTCTGTATTCTCAGGTTTTTGTCTGGAGTCTTACTCTTACTTGTTGGCTTTCTGCTACACGTAGCAATGTTTGAGTGGAGGATCTGGTTGATTTGCCTAAGGAGCTGGTGGTAGACGTTTTCTCTGAGTAAATGGCTGGAGATGTGATGAACACCTGTCTCACAGGGAATGAAGTGTGGCAGAGTGTGTCACCCTCTGAGCACAAACGCCAGGCCCAATCCCATGAGAAGAAGAGGTCTTTGGGGGAAAATAGTTGAGTCAAACTGCATGGGAAGCCAAAACTGGCCAGCCGCACAAAGCATTCCCCTCTGCTGTTCAGAGGTAGGAATGAGGGAGTAGGGTCGGTTTGGTTGTTTTTCCCTGTGACCGTCAAGAGGAACAGGGTTACCGCAGGCTCCGCCTGACCTCTCTCCAGCCCTCCATCCATGCTCTTCAGTCGGGCACGTACTGCTGTGGCCCAGTCTTTATGCATCGCCCTGACCAGGGAGGCTGGGCTCTGAATGGCAAAGCGGGTCAGGCTCCCAGTGATCCTTGAGTGTTTTCCAGCTCTTTCCACACAGCACACTCCTGTCCACTGATGCTTTTCATTCCACTGTTAGCAACTTGCTTAACCTGTTCAGGGCCTTTTGCTCCAGGGGTTTTAAGCAGCAGTTTTGTTCTCTGTTTCATCAGTTAACCTGACCTCACCTCCCTTGAGTTGGGTTAACGCTATATTCCCCCAACCTCTTTTGCTGGGGGTTGAATCTAAGGTTTTGCGCATATTAAGAATGTGTTCTACCATTGAGCCATACCCCTACCCTTTTAATCCTTATTTTAGAAATTTCACACATAGTGAGGACGCTGGGTTTGACAGTTGCCAGCCTTGGCTGTGCTCCATCCTTCCTTGTCCGCTTTCCTTTTTTGTCCATGTCCTCAACCACACCTGTGATTTTCTCTCTCTTTGGTGTGGGTCATTAAAGAATGTGAGGTGGCGTTTCACTGAGAATTTGCTTGCACTTTCCTTGTGGAAAATGCATTTGTTGGTCACCTGTGAATTCTCCCTGACGAAATAACAATCGAGATGTTTTACCTACTTCTAAAAGTAGAATTTCCTTTTTATCGTCGAGTCATAAGCGTTTTAAAATATATTTTAGATGCAGGTTTCTAACCTGATGTATGCTTTTCAAATGTTTTCACCCATTCTGAGGTTCGGCTTCACACTTCCTTGATAGTTTACTCTGAAGTGCAAAAGTTTTCACTTAGCCCAATTAACCTATTTTTCTCCTTTATTTGCTTACGTTTTTTGGTGTCATACCTAAGAAATCATTTTCTTAATCCAAGATCACAAGGATTTTTCATGTTTTTTCTGAAAATTTTATAATCTTAGCTGTTACATTTAGGTCTCTAATCCATTTTGAGTTAATTTTTGTGTGAAAAGGGGTCCATTTCATTCCTTGCCATGTAGATAACCAGTTGTCCCAACAGCATTTCTTAAAAGACTATTCTTTACCTGTTGAACTATTTTTGCACTTTTTGTTGTTGTTGTTGTTTTGATTTTTGGCTTTTTGAGGTGGGGACTCGCTATGGAGACCAGACTGCCCTTGAATTTGGGGTGCCTCAGCCTGCAAGATGCTGGATTACAGGCCACCATGCCCAGCCCATGCACTCTTGTCAAAATTCAGCTGACACAAATATGAGGCTTTATTTATGGATTCTGAATTCTGTACCTCTTATCTCTGCCTATCCTTATGCCAGAACCATATTGCTGATTACTACAGCTTTAAACGTTTGGAAACTGGGCAGTGTAAATGCTTCAACTTTGTTTCTCTCTTTCAGGAATGTTTTGGCTCTTTTGGGTCCTTTGAACTTCTGTATGAATTTTAGAGTCAGTTTTTCAGTTTCAGCAGGGAGCCAACTGTGGTTTTGATAAGAGAGTGTGTTGTGTCTGTAGACCAGTATGGGGAGTATTGCCGTTTTCACAATGTGGTCTTCCTGTCCAGAAGATGAAATGTCTTTTCATTTTATATAGGTCCTTTTTCCTTTCTCTAGTGATTTTTTTGGGGTAGTTTTTAGGACCTAAGTCTTATACTTCTTTTATTGAATATTCCTAAGTATTTTCTGTTGTTTTTGGAAATAGAACTGTGTTCTTGATTTCTGATTTGTCTATTGCTAGAGAAGGAAAAATATTTTTGAATATTGGTCATATATCCTGTAATCATGCTGACCTTATTTATTATTTCTAATAGTCTTTCTTTCTCTCTCTCTTTCTTTTGTTCTTTTTTTCTTGTTTTTTTTATTTTGATTTTATGAAATAGGATCTCACCAAGCAGTTTAGGCTGTCCTTGAACTTGTTATGTATGCCAGGCTGGCCTGAAACTAACGGCAATCCTCCTGCCTCAGCCTTCCAAGTGCTGGGATTACAGGCGAGCACCACTACACCCAACCCTCTAAATGTTTGAAAAGAAGATCATGTTATCTCTATACAGAGACAATTTTACTTCTTTTTTTCAGTATCTGTGCCTTTTATTGCTTTCTACTGCCTAATGAATTTAATGTTACATTGTTAAATAAAGTCTAGTACAATGTTAAATAAAAGTATAAAGAATATATCTTTTTCTTGTTCCCTATCTTAAAAGAAAAACATTTACTTTTTACCAGTAAGTATAATGTTAGCTGTAAACAGATGTACTTTGTTAGCCTAGAAAGCTTCCTTCTATTCCTGGTTGCTGATCATTGTTCTCATGAAGGGATCTTGCATCTGCTCAGATGATAATGCTGTTCGTATCCTTTTTCCTACTAGCATGGTATCTTACATTGGATTTTGGTTATATTACAAATCCTATTTGGTCATAATATATAATCATTTTTATATATTGCTCGATTTCAGTTTGTAGTATTTTGTTGAGGACTTTTACAGTTATACTAGTAAAAAATATTGATCCGTAGTTTTCTTCTGATGTCTTTGTCTAGCTTTGGTACCAGAGTAATACTAGCCTCATAAAATGAGTTTGGAAGTATTTGCTCTTCTGTTTTGCTGAAGAGTTTGTAAGATTCTTCAGATGTTTGGTAGAATTCACCAGTGAAGTAATCTGGCACAGGCTTTTCTTTGTGTTAACTTTAAAAATTACTAACTGAATTTCTTCATTACAGGTCTATATAGGTTCTCTATTTCTCCTTTACTTAGCTTTGCTAGTTTATATCGCTCCAAGACTTACCTAGCTTATCTAAGTTATATGATTTCTTGGCATTCAGTTGTAAATATTGTTCACATGTGATTCTTTTATTTTTTTGTGTTAGTCGTTTTACTGTAGCTGGGATAATATACCTGACACCCACCATTTAAAGAGAGAGAGGTACATTTTGGTTTTGGCTTACCATTGCAGAGGGTTTAGACTATGACCAGCTGGTTCCAAGGCAGAGACAGCATGGTGGAAGGGCATACTAGGAGAAAGCTGTTCACCTGATCTTATTCAGCTGTGACAGAGAGAGAGAGAGAGAGAGAGAGAGAGAGAGAGAGGCAGACAGCGAGACAGAGAGAGGCAGACAGAGATCTAGACAGAAGGAGAAGAGAGGACAGGAGAGAGAGAGAGAGAGAGAGAGAGAGAGAGAGAGAGAGAGAGAGAGAGAAAGAGGCAGAGAGGGAAAGACAGAGGCAGAGAGGGAGAGAGAGAGAGAAACAGAGATCGAGAAAGAGGGGAGAGTGTTGTAGTGGACATCCTTTTCTTGTTCCTGATATTTGACTGAAAGCTTTCAGTTTTTGTCCAGTTAGTATGATGTTGGCTATTGGTTTGTCACAGATGGCTTTCATCAGATTGAGATAAAGAGTGTCTTCCAATTTTATGTAGCCTTTTTTTTTTTATCATGAATGGGTGTTGGGCTTTGTCAAGTGCTTTTTCTGTATCTATTGAGATGTCCATATGGTTTTTGTCCTTGGCTCTGTTAGTATGGCATATTAAATCTCTTGATTTTCATATGTTGAACCATCTCTGTATCCCTGGGATAAATCCTGCTTGTTCATAGTGTGTGGTGGTCTTGATGATTTGCTGTATTCTGTTTACTTACTACTATCTTATTCAGGTTTTTTGTGTATATGATCATTAGGGAGATTGACCAGTGGTTCTTGGTTTTGGTGGGACCCTTTGCCAGTTTTGTTATCAGGATAGTGCTGGCTTCCAGGGATGAATTTGGGAGTATTGCTTTCCTTTCAGTTTCACTGATGAGTTTGGGAAGTAGTGGCATTAGCTGTTGTCTAAATTTCTCATAGAATTCAGGAGTGAATCTGTCAGGGCCTGGGCTTTTATTGGTAGGTTTTTAATTACATCTGCAATTTCACTGATACTTGTGTTTTAGAATTTTTATATCTTCTTGATTTAGCATTTTTAATTCATATGTATTTAGAAATCTGTCTGTTTCTTCTGTGTTTCCCATCTTTTTAGAATACAGGTTCTTAGAGTAGATCCCCAATAGGATCTTCTGGTTTTCTGCAGGATCTGTTGTGATTTCACCTATTTCATCCCTAATTGTGTGGATTTGAGTCTTTTCTTTCCCTTTTTTTTTTGATAAGGTTGGCCAACCTTATCAAAGTCAGTTTTATTTAATCTCTCACAGGTTTGTCAGTTTTATTTAATCTCTCAAAGATCCAACTCTTCAATTCATTGATATTTTTGTTATTTTCTTAGATTCCATGCATTAATTTCTGGTCTGATCTTTATAAAGCTCTCTCAAACAAGCTTTGAGCTTGACTTGCTCTTGTTTTGCTAGAAACTTGAAGTTCAACATTAATTTGTTTATTTGAGCTCACTTTGCTTTTATGATGTGAGAATTCATCACTGTAAGTTTCCCTAATAGTATCCCATAAGTTCTAGTATGGTTATTGACATTATCACTTGCTTGTGGAAACCATCTGATTTCTTCTCTAATTTCTTTCTTTTCTATTTTTATCTTTTTGAGACAGGGTTTTGCTGTGCAGTTCAGGTTGGCCTTGAATTCACTTTGTAGCCCAGGCTGACCTTGAACTCACAGTGATCCTCTTGCTTCAGCCTCCTGAGTGCTGGAATTACAGATGTGTGCCACCATGCCTGGCTCTTCTTTAATTTCATCTGTGACCCATTGGTTGTTCAGGAGGATGTTATTTAATTTCCATGTGTTTATGAAGTTCTTGTAGTTTCTTTTGCTATTGATTTCCAATTTCATTGCACTATGCTCTGATAATATGCATGAGATAATCTCAATTCCTGTGGTCTATTTTGGAGGACCCATGCGCAGCTGAGAAGAATGTGTATTCTGATGTTGTGGGGTGCAACAACATGTAAATATCTACTAAGTCCATTTGTTTAACAGTTTGGTTCAATTCTAATATTTCGTTGTTGATTTTTTGTCTAGTTGATCTGTCTTTTTGTGACAGTGGGTATTGAAATCCCCCTGTACAGTTGTATTAGTGCTTATTTTGTTTTTCATGCCTGTTAATATTTGTTTTAAATAGTTGGGTACACTAATATTTGTTGCATATAATACATCTTTATGATTGTTATCTCTTTCTCTTGGATTGTTCTCTTTAGAAGGATGTAATGACATTAATTATTTATCCTAATCAGTCTTGACTTGAAATCCATGTTGTCCACAAATGGAATAGCTATCTCTGTTTTTTTTGGGTTCTTGTTACACGGAGTATTGTTTTCCATGCTTTGAATTTCAGTCTATGAATTTCTTTTGAATTAAATGTGTCTGTTGTATGCAGTATATGTTGGATCTTGGTTTTGATCCTTCTGCCAGTCTGTTTGTTTTGATTGGTGAACTGAGACTATTAACATTGATGGTTATAGATGATAAGTGTTGACTTATCCTTGTCATGTTATTTTGCTATTGTTGTCCCTCCCCCACTGTTTAATTGCTTGCCTTGCCTGGCAGATTCATTCTGTTGGGGTTCATGAAGTTGTAGTCCTTATTATCTCTTTCTAGCATGTCCTCCAGTACATTTCAGAGTGCTGCTGTGCTGTTCATGAATTTCCTCAGGTGGAAAGTATCTTTATCATGGAAGTATCATATTTCTTCATCAATTTTGAAAGATAGTTTGGCATCGCACATCAATCTAGGTTGGAGATTGTTTTCTTTTTGGGCTTGACCTACTTCACTCCGAGCTCTCCTTGACTGAAGGGTTTGTCTTGAAAAGTCAGCTGTGATTCTGATGGGCTTTATTTATAGCTGATTTGTTTCTTTTCTGTAACAGTTTTTAATATTCTATTCTTGTGTTGAGTTTCTAGAATCTTGACTATGATATGTCTTTCTGTAGAGTTTTTTTTTGATCATGGCTAATTTGAGTTCTTATATGCCTCACTTTCCTATATGTCGAATTCTTTTTCCTTACCAGGGAGGTTTCCTGCCATGATCTCTGTGAGCAGGTTTTTTAAAATACCATTGTTGATCTCCTGCTTTGTTATTGACTCCAATCAATCTTACGTTACTCTTCTTTGCATCATCTATCAGATGCTGGATTGATTTCTCAGGGTCCTTTGCTATTTCTAAGAACTCTTTCTTTTCATTATTGCCTAACTACAAGCCTGTCTTCTATGTCTGAGGTTCTGTCCTCATCTGTTGCAAATACTTTCAATGACATTTTTAGTCTCATGCCTATCTGCTTGAATCTACTTTATGGACTCCATTTCTTTCCTATGTGGGGCATTCATGATTTCCTTCATTTTTCTATGCTCCTGTTTTTTATGTGTATCAGCTCTAGAGTCACTAAGCATGTTTTTAATTGTTGTCACCATCTCAGCAGTTATCTGAGAAATTATTTCTAATTTGAGTTTTTCTAGAGCCTCATTTATTTGCTTTGTTGTTACCACTTCAGAGAGGCCAGGTGGGTGACTTTCAGATTGTCTCAACTCATTTTCCCCTAGGTTTGTCTTTGGTTAATTGGACATCCAGGTTTGCATCTTGTTTAAATGTCTTCTCATTTTCTATTTTTTTTTTTTTAGTTTAATTCCTGGGTTGATGCTTGTAAATTGTCTGTGGTGAGTAGCTTTATTGCTAGTATTTAGAACCTTTAGGAAATGACTACTTCTCAGAGATGTCTTCCACGTGTAGCTGGTTTTTGGGTTTTGAGTCTGTTGCAAGATCCCTAGCTCTTCAGTTTATTGGGGATGAAAAGTTTCTGCCTGCTTGGCCCAGCTTGTTTGTTTGGCATTCGTCCACAGGATTTTCTGTGACCCTCAGGCAATATCAGTCTTGGTATGCCAGGAAGAACAGCTGGTTAGAACAATTATGTCACTTTGGCTAATGTGGTACAACCAGCAATAACAATGCATCAAACACAGCTCAGAAAATGACGAACTGAGGTAACTATTAATTTACCACTTTTAACTATGAACTAGATTTGTGGTCATACAACAAAATCTAAAACAAACCATGAAATTGTGTGCAGTAAGTGAGCCCTCAATATGTCAATTTTATCCTTGGTGAGAAAATTAAAAAGGGTGGGGGAAAAATAGAGAAATAAAACAAGAGGAAGAGATTAGAAAGAAGGCTAGAGGACAAGAGGATCACACAAACTTTGGGAAACTGGTGCAAAAACAGGAGGGAAAGAGAAAAGGAGGAAATAAAAGGAAAAACAGAACAGAACAACCACTACACACACACAAACTAGAAACTACACTCACATGCCTAAAAATAAGATCAAACAATAAAGAGAAAAGAAAAACAAAGAAAAAAATCCCCAAACAAACAAACCAACCAACCAACCAAGAAAAGACGGGGGGGGGCACATCTGGGTTCTTCTCTGCTGTCACTAGTAGAGGACATGTGGAGACAAAGTGCAGATCTGTGTTGATTTATCCCAGCAAGCCAGCAGTAGCTTTCTGGCGAGGTAGTGGATAATCTCACTGAGCCTGCACCTTTATTTCCCCTGAAGCTCAGGCGTGTTTCTGGCTGTGAAGTATGCTGATGAGAGCTGCTAGATGGATCCAGCAGTTGTTCTGAGTTCAGAGCTTAGTTAGCCCCCTCTAAGATGGCTCCTAGACAATTGCTTTTTCCTGTGCAATGGCCAGATCACTCCATCACCAGCCAGTCCAGTCCACAGCGTCCACTCCTCCATTGCACTGCTGCATGTCTCTGTGGAGGCCTCTGGGGTTGCCGGGAGTCACTGTGTGTCTGCAGGTTTGAACTACTCTCCCGTGCACTCAATCCCGACTTGGGGAGAAGGCATTGCTTGCTACTCCATCTTGTTTGTTAAAGTTTCTCCTTCTTCCTTGCTAAAGTTTCTCCCCATGGGCTCTAACTTTCTCTTCAGATCCTTCCTGGGTCCAGGGGACCTATTTCATTCCTTTTCTTCCTCTGGTCGCTATATTCCAGTGTGTGGACAGTGCATCTCAGAGAAGTTCTTCTGTTGCTTTTCACTCTGCCATCTTCCTGGAAGTCTTCAAGCACAGGTTTCTAGATTACCTGAATTTCTCCTGGTAACTTCACCAAAACTGTATTACTGGGGTTCTGGGGGGCTGTGGTTTCCAAAGATTCTTTCATGTTTCTTGGTGTCCAGAAAAAATAATTGGGCAAAATATGTGAAAAAGGTAGTGAGATTTAAATTTTTAAAGGTTAGAAAAGTCATATGCTCTGCAGAGTGCATAATGGTCCACCAGAAGAGCTGCTGGTGGCCTCTGTCAGCTTTCTAAGTATGGTTATTTTGACTGTAGGCAGAGCAGAGGCAAGTTCACCTACCTAGGAATGGGGAATATTTTTCCATTTTCTGATGTCCTTATCCATCTCCTTTTTCAGAGTACTACACTTTTCATTAGAGGTCTTTCACTTCCACAGTTAGGTTAATTCCCAAGTGTTTAATTTTTCCTGATGCTAGTGTGAGTGGTATTTTTTTCATAATTTCTTTCACAGTGAGTTCATTATTGGTATACAGAAGTGCTATTGATTTTTGTGTGTTGATTTTGTATGTTGTTACATTGTGGAATTTGGTTAGTAATTCTTGGGGTCGTTTGATAGAATTTTGGGTCTTCTAATGTAGAGGATCATATCTGCAATAATGACAATTGACTTCTTCCTTTCCTGTACATGTCCCTTTGATTCTTTCTCTCACCTGATTGCTTTGGCTGATGCTTTGAGGAGATGCTGAACAGGCTCACAGTTTTAGAGATTTCTGTCCATGATAGGCTGGCTCCAAGGCAGGAACATCATGGTGGGAGGTCAAAGCAGAGGAAAGCTGCTTACATTGTGGTAGCGGGGAGGCAGAGCAGGGGAACAGTGACACAGGAAGAGGCCAGAGACCAGATATAGTCTCCAGGGTCACAATTCCAAGTTCCTACTAGACACACCCATAAGTGTGCTTTACTAATGGACCTTTTTCTTTTGGTACAGGGGATCGAACTCACGACCTCACGCTTACGAAGCAGGCGCTTGTGCCACTGAGCTAAATCCCTGGCAGCTGATCGACTCTTAAGGCAATCAAGTTGACAGTCCAGCTTGACTGGTACAGGAGGGCTAGTAACCATTTGAAACAAGCCTGGAGTGTTCTCCATACAATTTCTCTTATACCTATTTTAATTTTGAGCAGTTATAAATGGGACTGTGTTTTAAATTTGTTTCCACTTTTCATTGTTAGCATGTAAAAATGTTGTTGATTTTATGTGTTATATGTTTATCCTCTACCCTGGATTAGTTCCAGGAGGTTTTTAAAAAA
>PVJX010026284.1:0-26015 GCA_004027295.1 Dolichotis patagonum | reverse complement strand
TCAAAACAGCTGTCCATACCTTCATGTGTGTTGAACTTAAACTAGGCAAAGCAAGCTAAGATCACTTTGAACAAAAAGTGATAGTTTTGCTGGACTTCACATCATGACATTATGGAATCAGCACTGGGTATTGTAGTGTCTCTTTTTCTTCAAAGTAGTTGTTTATTTCAACATGTGTTATATAGTTGGTTCTCGTAAAGTGTTTATAAGCTCTACACATGCGTGAGTCTCTACATGTATATCTATCATTTCTGTATTAGCAGGAAAAACAAAACAAAGCAAGATAAAACAATTCCTAGAAAAGCATGAGGCAGAAAAGTCCCATAAAACTGCAATACAAAGTGATCTACAATGGTTACCATGGTGTCTCAGCGGTATATAACAACATTAATAAAAACAAAGCATTAGAGACATTATAAGACTTCAAAAGCAAGTAATAATCAAACCAGAGTGGGTATCTTAGTGAATCTTGTCATCTTCAGTGTAATTGCCTATACTCTTAGACTTGATGCTATCCATCAAACAGATTTAAATAAAATCAGTCAATACAAAGTAGCAATCTAACAAACCAGATTCAAATAAGATCAGCCATAATAAGACAGTATAAGTTATAAAGGGCTTCAGATTAAGTTGATAGGAAAATTAAGGGTGATTACCATAATATGTCCTCTTATTTTTGGGATAGCTGACCATGTCCTCAAGTCTAGCGTAAGTAGACAAACTGGAACAGCACATAATCCATCCAAGCAGAGTGGTGAGAATAATGTAATTTCTAAATCTTGTTACCCCATTAACAGTATCCTCTGCCTCCCTTTTTTAGACAATTCCTCCCCTTTCACTCCCATGGGGTGCACTGCTTATTTTGGGTTCCACTGCCTCCCTATATAGAGCAGCTCAATGGACCCTATCTCCTGATCTACTCTGCCTGTGTTTCTCTCTGTTAGTATTTCAAGGCCCTCTATACTAGAGATTATAGCCAATCTTCTCTGCCTCATTTCTGCTATTCTATTTTTTATGCCATTGATAGTCTATTTTTCTCTTCCACTTCACTGTCTGCCTTGTTCACTGAGGCCTCTCTGCCGCTGTTCCTGAAATGCTCGTATTCTTGTTCTCTCTCCCTAGAATGTCCTTCAGTATTTTTTATAGGGTTGGACTGGTGGTCACAAATTCTGCTAGCTCCTCTTTGTCATGGAAGCATCTTTTTTCTCCATTAATTTCTAGAGAGAGTTTTGCAGGATACACCAATCTGGGCTGGAGATTGTTCTTCTTCAGCGCTGGAATTACATTACTCCAAGCTCTTCTTGACCTGATGGTCTGTATCGAGAAGTCTGCCGTGATTTTGATGGGTTTGCCTTTATAGGTGATCTGTTTCTTTTCTCTGATGGCTTTTAATATTCTGTTCTTATATTGAATTTCTGGGATCTTGATTATTATGTGTCTGGGTGTAGCTCTGTTTGGGTTGTAGGTGGCTGGAGTTCTGTATGCTTCATACTTCTGCATATCATTTCTTTTTTTTATGCTTGAGAAATTTTCTCCAATAATTGCTGTGAATAGCCTTTGTAATTCCTCTGGTTTGATTCCTGCTTCTTCATTCACATACTTTATCTTAAGTTATAGATCCTCTTGTCATCTTCCAGTCTTTGTATCTTTACTGCCTGCTCCCTTGTTATTTTTAAGAGATCTTCCCTTTCATGACCCCACATTGCAAGCCTGTGTTCAATTTTTGATAGTCTATCTTTGGTTTCTTTCATGCAGTTTTGCCAGCTTTCTATCGAGTCTTTAGTTTCCTGATAATCCCTTTGAATCTGCTTCATAAATTTTAGGTTTTTTCTGAATTCTTCATTAAATTTTTCTCTCCATTTGTGTTCCTCTATTCTTCTGTCTGTGTCTTCTTGAGAGGTACCCAGCCCTTCTTTTATTAATCTACTTATCTCTTGTTTAATTTGAATTAATATTTCAGTTTTGGTCCCGCTTATGAGGTCTTGAATATATCTCTTTATGTCTGCTAATGCTGTTTTTGATGTTGCATTTTTGCTGCCCTCAGTCTCTTTTGTATTTACCTCTCCTGGATCAATGTTTTCAGGGTTGGGGGCTGGGAGTGTTTTCTTATTTCTCCCTTTCATCATGTTTTTGGTTCCTTCCACACAAGTGTACAGTGTAATTCCCAGACCCTTTCCTTGTTGTTTAAGGCTCCTCTAGAGGGCGCAGGCTAGGAGCTTTAGCCCTCTTCAATAGGTTATCAGAGATTAGAGTTCACCAATGGGCAGTGTGCGCTAGCTCCTCCCCTCTGGGCCAGTCAACCTTTGCAGGCCTTCACTGCATCAGTGTGCACTGATCTCAGGGAAGTAACTGTGTCCCCGCCAGGGGCGTGGCCTAGTCCAAGCAAATTCCACCAATCTGCTCGGCAAGGGGAGTAACCAGCTGAAGCCACTTCCTTATGGAGTTAGGGCTGTCCTGCCCAAATCCAACATGTCGTCCAGTCGGTTTCCCCTTTCCCGTGGGAGGGTCTTTTTCCCATCACTCACTGCATCGCCGAGAACTGCTGGACTGCCCGACCTCCGACTTCAGCGTGGTTGCGGTGGGAATTCACGGTTCCTCTGGGTGGGTCGTGTGCAGTGCCGGTCCCGGCGAGCTGCATGCTGGGCTGTTCAGCTCCACGCTCTGGCGGCTCAAGCCAGTCGCTTCGGCGCAGATCGCTTGTTCAGGTCGGGCAGGAATTCAGGCGGCTCGAGGAGGGCGCCGTGCTCGCTGATCTTATCTTTACTAATAGTAGCCCCAGGACCTCATATTCCAGTGGGTTTTTGCGCTTTAGTTTCTTTCCGGGTTGTGAGAGTCTATCTCTCTCTGTTTGGGTCTCTCCAGGGTGTTTTATTGTGGCATTTGAGCTGTCTCTCTCAGAGAGGGTCTCTCTCCTGCTACCTACCAGTCCGCCATCTTTTCTGTTCTCTTTGATCCCTTATTCTTAAGGAATGCAGAGGGCTGAGAGTATGTCGTCTTCTGACTGCTTTAGGCAGAGGAGGGGCATTGACACGCTCTAGTCAGGGACCAAAAGACTCACCCTGACCTAAAGGTGGCTCTTGTTGTTTGATGAACCATCGTCTTTTAATAGTCTGAAAGAGAGACCAAGAACATTGTCAAGTCACTGACAATTAGGCTTCATTTTATTCATTTATTGTTTTGGATTGGGAATTGAACTCAGGACCTTGTGCTTTGCAGGCAGGCACCATGTCACTGAACTATATCTCTGCCCCAAGCTACATTTTGAAACTATGTTAAATAAGGCTAAAATTTACAAGGAGACTGTTAGTAAATAGTAGCTCAAAAATTGTAGAAGTCAGAAAAAATCAGGCAACATTTGACATAAGCTTTCATCTTTAATATTAAACTATTTTTTCCATGATGTTAACCCAAGTATAATAGGCATATGGGTTCTTTCTTATTTTGTGAAAGAAATCAAATGCTCTCTTATTTTAATTACAACAATGGTAAAGGAATACACTGTGGTTTTTGTGACCATTGGGCCAACCATTTTACCATAGGGCTGTATTTTGTTAGACCAGAAGACCTTTTAATGACTGGTTCTGATAATATATAAAATCTGAAACAGACAACATAAAGTTAGTATATACCACAAAGACAACAAAACTTAGTGGCTAGAATACTTACAGTGTCACTTTTTTCTACAGGTTCACCTATGCAAGAAACTACATTTTTACCTAAGGGGAACTTGCAAAGACTTAAAAGCACATAATGGGAATAGGGGAGGAGTGGCTGAAGGCCACATGTGGGAAGGTCCAGTGGGACCGGGAATCTCAACCGTTGATGGCAGTAGGCACAATGTTGCAAGTTATAGAAGTAACTGGAGATGGCAGGGAGAGGCTGGTGCAGTGTTTGGAGAACCTTTTTGTATCTAGCCTAGGTTTCTGTTTAAAATATTACTTCCACTCCTTTTTTTTTGGTTATAATTTCCAACTGAGTATTTAAAACCAAGTCAAAGCAAGACCCATGTCATCAACCAACCAATCAGTCAATCAACCAATGTAAGATGAGCTCCTCAGGGGTTACTTTGAGGGCTGTGTGAAGGAGCCTCTTTGCTCCTGTAGTCTTTTTCTCTACCAGTTGTGTAATTTGCCAGGATGGGTCACAATCCTGCTTGATTGCATGGCTTCCTCTAGAAGTGTGGAGGAATGATCCTCTTTGGTGTTCTTCTTTTCTGCAGAACTGACATTGGCTGACTCCTGTCCTCTGGGGCCTATCAGTTCCCCTGTTCAGGAGCTTGGATGACTCCTCAGAATTGCAAGTCGCTTTAGGAGTTCCTGGCTGGTCCCATTATCGTTTTTAGCTTTGGTCTGCAAGCCTTGGTTATTGCACACCCAGAAGGCCAGTTAGACCAGTACTGAAATGGGAGAAGTACATTTCATCTTAACTATCGTAATCCATATTGAATACTGGGCACCTTGAAATATAAACTGTAACTAGAGAACCTCTTCTATTAAGCATGGCGCAAAGTTGTTAACCATGGCACAGCTCTAAGGGGTGTCTTGTCTATGCTGTAGGAAATGACCTACCCTCTTAACACAGTGCTTAGGGTGTCTTTTAGAAGTCATGTTTCTGTAGAATGTTAACAGATAAGTTATAAGTTTTTACAAGGAAAACTTAAAGTCAAGAGCAAACATAGCATTTTAGGATGACATTATTCTACTGGAATGATTATGTTTCTTTTTATTATCTCTAAAAATACACTTAAACTGTTACTTTAGTATAAAATAGCAACAGGTTTCATTTATCCAATTACAAAGTATTAAATGACATACATTTTTACTTAAATTTGCCATTTAAAAAAACCAAAATGCCCAAGTGGAATGTACTTGTTTATAGATGTGCTTTATAAGTTGTTGGCGCCCCGCCTTTAATCCCTGGAGCGACACTGCCTTCACTGTGTTTAGGCACATCTAACTATCATAGTAGTTATGCAGTAATCACATGAAAAGAAGCCTAAGGAAGTGTATATCATAAACAATTTTGCTTGAGCACACCAGCTTCCCTAAGTCTTGTATTTCAGAGGGTTTATGCACTTGGGGAACATAAACGCATTTAACAAAGAGCTTAGCAATAATTGGCATCACAGCTGCGTAGAAATCTCTCACACGTATAAACCTTGTACAGAGGAGGCCTCCTGCAGACACCTGTGGTGGGACATCTGCAGAGCCACACCCTTCAGCGTCCTCCTGTCGGCTCTGCAAGATTTGTGAGGTTCTGGTATTTTCTCTGAACTGCTGACGCTTGGTTCGGGGGTCTCAGAGGGATCTGAGCGAACTCGTGCTGCGCCTGGGAGGTGCCGGAGTCAACGACACTCCAGGCTGTAGGTTTCAGTCACATGTAAAGGAAGAACAGGGGACAAGCAGATGGGGGCTTCAGGACGCAGTGCTCTGGGTGTCCCTCTCCGTAATGGAAATGGGCTGTGGGTGTGGTGGTGCCAGAGGAGATGGGCAGTGTGAGGAGTTGTGACCTGGGCCCCGCAGCTGAATGGAGGGACCCCATCTTCTCCCATCATGTTGTTGGGCAACGTGGAATCAAGGCGGGGTCCCAAGGTTCTGCAGGTCAGGGAGCTCTGTTACTGGCTCTGTATTAATGATAGGTTGTGGAGGAGTTGTGGTTTGTGGGATGGGCATGAGGGGCCAAGTATAGCGAAGGAGGTAAACCCTTAGGCAATTCAACTGGTGAAAACTGGTTTCTGGAGGTCAGCTTTGAGCCAAAGCTGGGTGAACTTGAGAATTCTCTGTGTGTTGTGACAAGGGCCACTGACCTCACTCAAACCAAAAGCCAGCTAAGCCCTGGAGGCTATGGAGAAAATCGGATGCTCTGAGGTAGGAGGCACGTATGCTGGCTACATGGGTTCCAGATGTGATTCTGGAATCATCTCTTCACCCTTCATAGTGCCACTGTTTGGAGGCCTTACATGGTTGTGTGTCTCCATGCAGTTCTAGCTGACCCCCTGGTTAACTGTATCTCTTCTGAGTTACGAAGGCACCCATGTCAAGATTACAGTGCCAGGGTGAGAAAACTGGGGCCCTCCCCTCTGATGCATGGAGACCTCTGTGGTCGCATGGCATCACAACTGCCCCCAGGAGGCAGCCCCGCAGTGAGGAAAAGGCGTGATGTGGGCAGTCAGGTACGTGCCGTGTGCTGTCTTCGCTACTCAGGAGCTGGGCCCTTTGGGCTAGTCATTGCCCCTCTCTGAGTAGCTGTTTTCTTAGCCGTAAGATGGCACTGGGGTGGACTCAGCCCTCTACACCGTGCAGGCTCGAAACACTTCAGTTGCAGGAGGTGTTCTCCTGGAGGTGGCAGTCACCCCCTCCCCCGTGCCCGGCCTGGCTCGGGGGCTCAGGATCTGCGTGCTGAACCAGGGCACCTGCTGTTTGTCTCTGGTATGGTGTGGTGGGGAAGGGCGTCATCCAAGCTACTCTCTTGGTCAGCTCCAAGCTTTGGGCAGGAGACAAATGATGAGGGCAGTGTAGCATTCTCCAGAGTGTTGTCTTCATCAGACGTAGGGTGGCTGGCCTGGCTGGAGTGGTGAGTCCCAAGACCAACTCTTACTCCACAGAGCTTCCCCTGGGAAAAGTGAGGCTTCCGTATGAGGCAGGGTAGAGCAGACCAGCCCGCGCCAGGCCTTGGTCCCAGCCCATCCTTAGTGCACCGCGGCTGTGTGGCCAGGCCAGCAGTCCTGTGCTGAGCAGGGCTGCTGTATGACTGGGGAGATTGCGTCCTTCTGTCCCTTCTGGTGGGCGGTCCTGTCTACAGGTGGCCGTGATTAAACTTCTCTGGAAGGCTGCTGTAGTGGCTGCATTTTAAAATGTGACTGGAGAGTCAATAAGCCAATCACAGTGGTGAAAAATCTTTTTCTGAGCTGTTTGCAAAGCTGAGTTGCTTGTTGCCTCTGGGGCCAGCTGGGGAGCTCCCACTCTGGGCCTGCATCAGGGGGCCAGTACAGGCCAAGCCTGAGGTTTCCTCTGTCTCCTGAGGGAGCCCTGCTCCTCTCATTTCTTGGCTTCTTCCCGTTACCTGATTGCCACACTAATAGCTCTTTCTGCTTTAGCCAGTCATTTCCGTGTCTTAAATCTACCTAGTACTTGCCCTTGTCCTGAAAGTAGAAAAACAGTTGCTATGAGTTGTTGCATTCAGGTGTGGGACGGGTCAGGCGGTGAGAAACACATTTGAGCCGAGTGAGAGCTATGTTTTACCTCTGTATCACCACACCCTAACAACCCTGTGAACTATTAGTGCTGACATTTCCCACGGAAGGTATATATTTTCCCTTGCTACATAACAGTTTCCTAAAACATTGCCTTAAAAAAGAACAGCTGTTCAGCTTCTGCTGGGCGGCTCTCCTGGTGTGTACCAGGCCAGCTGAACCTCAGCTGGGGTGGCTCGCACATCTGTGGTCAGCTGGGAGTGTTGGCACACAGTGGCCTCGCCCTCAGGTCCAAAGTGTGCTGGCTGTTGGTGGCTGTGGCTCCTGACCGTGCCTCTTTCCCACGGAGGGCTGGCCTAGGCTTGTGCCATGTCGGAGCAGAAGCTGTCTGAGGGCAGCAGGTGTGGATGGTGACGGTCTCTCTGAGGTCCACTCATCACTGGCGCAGCACCACTTCGACAAAGTGAGACCCCAGGGCCCCCCAGAATGAGGTCAGTTACTGTGAAGGACAGTGGCCACTTTTGTCATCTACCGCACAAGACAGTTGAGGTTCAGAGATTCATCTTCTCCCAAGGCCACAAGACAGGAACTGAAAACCAGCCCATGGTTCACAAATACTGTGTGTGAGGTGCATCCCTGGCAGGGGAGTCTCTCCACAGTTAGAGAGAAAGAGAGAGAGGGAAGGTGGGAGGGGGGAGAGGGAGAGAAGGAGAAAGGGAAAGGGAGGGGGGAGAGGGAGAGAGACACTCTAAAAGGAGGAGGAGGAGGAGGAGGAAGAGGAAGAGGAGGAGGAATGCTCCACTCTAATGGAAGAATCCAAAATGTGGGATTTGGTGCAGCAGTGGCGATGAATTGGGCATATGGGGTCAGAGAGATAGCAAAGTGCCTTTTATTAGAAGTGCTCAATTTTGTGGACACACTGTGTCCTCTTTGAGTGTGGGGCAGGTCCCATATCACTCCTGGGGTAAAGGGCTTCTGTGTGCATTAGGTCACTCCTCGCTTCCTCCGAGGGTCCATGCTTATTCCTCCATCCTTATTTTGTTGTGTCAGGTGTGTGTGTGTGTGTGTGTGTGTGTGTGTGTGTGTTCTATCTGCTGTGTTTCACCCCTCTGGAAATAATGAGGTTTCAAGGGACATACTTGTGTCAAATGGCTTTCCATTGGCTGTGCTCACAGCTAGTATTTACTTATTTCTAAATAATGTGCTGATGCCGTTATTTCTCGATGAATCAATTTCAGACTCTTCTATGGGTTGCAGTGGGAGCTGGTGACTTAGACCTCTGTCCCCTTCCTGCCCTGGCCCTTCCCTCAACCTCAGTATGTTTTCCTCACAGCTTCTGGTTAGATCAATGGGTATTTTTGTGTTATTATGACAGTAAATTATGCTTCCTGTTAAGTGAAGTGGGGGACAATTTCCTGCACTCAGTGTATGCATATTTCCCTTTATTGGGATTCCTGTGTGCTCATCTCTTTTTTCCCCTGAATGTGTTACTAGATCAGTTAAACGTGAATCAATATTACTTTCCAAATAGTCAGATTGGCATTCTGTTATTTCCTCTCCTCCGGGACCTTCCTCCACGGGCTTCTGGCACTGGATTGCTCTCTGCTCTCCCTCCCCTGGGCCTGTGATCCCACGGTGTCCCTTTGTAGCGGTCCTAGAATGGAGTCTGGCCCTCTGACATAATTTCCCGCTTTACATTCTGCTGAAGCATGCGCTCTAATAACTGTCTAAGAATTGGTGCATGGGGTAAAATTTTGGGGTCTTTGCACACTCATAATTGTCCCTCCCACACAGGATCTGTCTGGGATGTGGGTTTTTATGAAAGTGATTCACTGAGAAAATAGTTCTAGCAGATTCTTCCAGAAACTAAGCATACATACCATTTGGTCTAGCTATACCACTTCTGGGTGTTTTCCTGAAAGAATTAAAGACAGTATGCTACAGTGATAAATGTATACCCATGTCTATAGAAACACAATTCACAAGGACCACCCTGAAGAAAGAGTTTAGATGCCCATTAACAGATGAATGGATAAAGAAAATGTGATGTATTCACACATTGGACTATTTCTCAGCCATAAATGATGAAATCATATCATTTCCGGGAAAATGGAAGGAAATTGAAGACCATCATATTAAATGAAATTAAGCAAACTCAGAAAGTTTCTCTTACATGAGAAAATAAATAAATAATCAAGTAAATAGAAAAAAAAAAGGAGAGGTGACAGTAAATTAAGAGATAGACTTTGGACATGAGAGAGGGATTCAGGATGAGCGAGATGCCAGAAAGAGGGGTTAATGGGACCAATGCTGATCAAGATATGTTAAATGTATGTACCAATGTCCCAAAATGAACCTTGTCATTCAGTATTACTAATACTCACTGAAAAAAGGGGAGGGGGAAAGAGAGGAAGAGAGAAGAGACAGACAGAGATGGGTCAGCTCAGTGGGAGAACGTCAGGCCTAGCAGGCCTGAGGTTTTGGGTTCAGTCCTTAGTGCCTTCCAAGAAAGAGGGAAAAAACCACCACTGTATCATATGGCTGAAATAGATATATTTAAAATAGATCTTAGTAAAGTAGTTTTGTCCCTTGGGACATAATCTTTGTTTTAATTTTAATTTTCTTAGTACATGTTTGTAGACATGATTATATCTATCATGGGGAATTGGTACATGTGCATAACACATCTTATTTCTTTTTCCCTTTTCTGTCCCTCTCTCTCCCTTTCCATTTCCTAACACCTTCCTGTTTGTAAAAGGTCTATCTTCCTGTTTCCCATTACCTATCTTCTTTTTGTTCTTTAAATTATTTATACTTTGGTTTGCAGGAAAAGATACCATGTGATATTTAAGCTTCTGTATCTAATTTATTTCACTTGACATTATTTTCTCACAGGGCATCCATTTCCTACATATTGCTGAATTTATCTTTCTTTATGCCAGAGTAGTACTCCATTGTGTATAAATGCCAGGTTTCCTTTACCCATTCATCTGTTGAACATATAGGCCCCTTCCCAAACGTAGCTATTATGAATTGTGCCACTGTAAACATGGGTATGCATGGAGTGCTGTAATATGATGCCTCTGATTCCTTAGGGATGACAGCTGGTCAAATGGAACACCTAGTTTTAGTTTTTTGTGGAATCTCCATACTGGTTTCCACAGTGGTTGTCCTAGTTTACACTTTCACCAACAGTGGAGAGGGCTTCCTCTCGGTCCCCGGTAGCATTTGTTGCTATTTGCTATGTGACATTTGTTACTATGATGGCCATTCTTTCTGAGGTAAGGTGGAATCTGTGTGCGCTCATGGCCAACGGTGTTGACCATTTCTATATGTACTTGTTGGTCATTTGTACTTCTGTGAAGTATCTGTTTATTTCACTTGCCTGCTTTTGCTTGTTGGGAAGGGGGCCTAATTTTATTGAGTTCTGTATTTGTATATTCTAGGTGTATATGAATTCCTGTCTGAGGAGTAGTGGGCAAAGTATTTTCCCATTTGGTAGATTGTCTCTTCACTCTATTGGTCATTTCCATTGCTGTTCAGAAGCTTTTTAATTTGATACGATCCCATTTGTTGGTTGTCTGTACAGTTAGGGTTTTGTTTAGAAAATCCTTGCCCGGGCCAGTGTTTTCAACAGTTTTGCCTGTTTTATCTTCATTGGATTAAGGGTTTCTGCTTCAGTATTTAGATTTTTGATCCATTTTTATTTTTATTTTAGCACATGGTGAGATATAAGGGTCTAGATTCAATCTTCTGTGTGTGGATAGTCAGTTTCCCTAGCACCACTCATTAGGAGGCTTTTGCTTTTGATCCGTTTGTCAGAGACCAGACAGATGAGTGTGCCTGGGGTTGTTTTTGCGTCCTCTATTCTGCTGCACTGATCCACAGGTCTATTTGTGAGCCAGTACCAAGCCGTGTTTATCACTGTGATTCTAAAATGTAATTTGAAATATAGGCTTGTGATGCCGCTTGTTTTATTTTTGCTGCCTGGGATTGTTTTTGCTATTCTGGGTGTCCTTTGGTTCCGTATGACTTTTATAATTGTTTTCTCTGGTTCTGTGAAGAATGCTTTTGGTATTTTTGTAGGGATGGCATTAAATCTTTCTATCAGTGTTGGAAATGCGGCCATTTTGACAATACTGATTCTGTCTGTTCAGGATCAGGGGATATCTTTCCTTTCAATAAAGTTTTATAAAATTGAAAAAGAAAGAAAGGAGAGGAAAACATTTCTGGGGAGTGGAGCAGGCAGCATTGGGAAGGGAGGACGTTCAGGGAATCTACTTTGGCTGCAGGCCCTGGCTCAGCTGATTGGCACAGTGCCAGGTTTTGGGCTTGCACACTGCTGTCTGGCAGAGACTGGCTAGCCAAGGGTAGCGTGGGGAAACCTCACTCCAGCAATGTGGAGGGTGGTGAGACCATTATGGGAGTGATGCTAGGATAGAGGCATGTGGCAGCTGGTGGCCTGGGGCTGGAGACAGGCTGCGAGACCCTGAATCGGAAGGTCTAGTGCAGGACTGATAAAAGCATAGCAGCTTAGGGGGGCTATAAAGCAGCAGTTTCTGGGTAGGGCCCTTTGTCATGATTTTCAGAACGATACAGGGCTGCCCACTAGGGAGGTGTGCCTTGAGGGCCTCAGGAGCTCTGGGGCTTGAGTCTGGAGCTGCTCCTAGCAAAGCAGCAGCCTGGAAACTGCAGGTTGGGCCCTCCAAGCTTCTGTCCAGTCTCAGGGTCATCTTGGAAGCAGCCATCTGCACAACTGCCCCTGGCTGGTGTCCCACTAAGAAAGCAGCAGAATGAAACAGGGCCTGTTAAAGGAAAGTGACCCCTGATAAGGACTGACTTCTAGAAGCTTTGTGAATGTTGCCTCCCCAGAATGCAGAACCTTAGGGGATCTGGGGCCCTAGCTACGACGGAGTTTGCAAAATAGAATATTGGCTGTGCAACAACCTTTTAAATAGAAGGAAGGAGGTTAGGAGAACAAGACTACTTGCATACGGCTGAGTAACTATTCTATGGCTGGGTAGATATTTGAATTCAACAACAACATTTATCTTGAGAATTTTAGAGGTATTGCTCAATGATCTAGCTTCTTAGTTCATGATTAAAACGTCTAACATTAGTCTAACTGCTTTATAAGGACACCTTCTTTTTTCCCCCTCCAGAAGCTTTGGGGAAACTTGTTCTATTTTTTTGTTTTTATTTTACTTACTTTAGCCATTATAACCTCAATTTCCAAGAGCTCTTTGCACGTGTTGCTTTTTGCCGGAGCTCTATTCTTGTTCTGTGTCTGCACTATCTTCCTGGTTTTATTTTTGCTTCCTCCCTAGATTGCTTTGGTTTCTTTTTTCTATGCTGGAGGATTTCCTGAAATGTTTGGTGACAGCTGGCTGCTAATCCATGTTAAGAACAAAGCACTAGCTAAATGTGAACCAGGGGGCCCTTGGGAGTGGGCGGGCTTTGCTCTACATGAAGAAGTGGTGGAGGGACCTTAGTATTGGTACCCCAAACACCAGGCCTCTGACTTTTTTCTGCATGACAACCCAACAACTTGAGTATGTCCTCTTTCGGGGTGTGAGCTCCAAGTGGGCGGAGAGCTGTGGTGCTGCCATGTTGTGAGCAGACTTGCATCTCATGTTCTGCTCGTTTCCACTTTCCATGATGCTTGGGGCCTCCAGTATGGAGTAAGGGTCCCTGAGTTTCTAGTACCGTTGTCACTGCCTTTGGCTGTCCCAAGATTCTCTGCTCTCAGGCCAGCTGTGGCCGCATCTGTTGCCTCGCATGATTATCGACAGCATTGTCCAAGCTGGGGTGACATGTTTTGTGGTCCCTTCCCCTGCTTCCTCCTGACCCTCTGGTATGCTCCGGGCTTTCAGAGGAGGCTGCAATCACTTCCCTTTGGAGGTGCCACTGCACCTCACCAAAGGCAGCAGCCACCAAAGGCAGGTCTTGTGGCTCAGTCCTTCTCCATTCATTTTGTAGATTCTAAAACATTGCAGTCCTGCGTGCACTGCTGTTTGCTCTCCCATTCTCTCAGTCCTCATGGGTTCACGTAGATTTTTAAAAGCCCATTGATGTCATTTTGGTGGGGCATTGTGAGTGAGCCGATAGCAGGTACGATCAGTCTTTCCTGTTTATCCACAAGCCTAGAGGGAAAGACATGGCTATCGGGAAGGGTAACAGTGGCCCCACTCTCTGAGTGGGTGCCCGTGCTCCTGGCTGCGGTGGTGCAGTTTACTGTTTGCTTGTTTCATGTGGGATGCCCAGGAGTCACAGGGTGCCGTGGTCGCCTGTGTGATAGGTGCAGGGGAGGCAGCAGGTGCCTGGTGGTAACCGCCAGGGCAGGTTCTGTGCTGATTACTGAGAAGCCTACAAGAACATCATGGCTGGAGGTGCCACACATCATTAGCGGTGTGAGGCTTAAGGAGGGGAGTAAGAGCGCGACTTCTGAAGCTTTGTAAAAGAAAAAAGGGACTGATGTCATTGAAGCCCCTTCTTCTGCTCTCCCCCACCCCTGAGCACATGGTGGCCCTTCCTGCATCTTGGGAATATCTGTGCAGCACTTGGTGACCTGGCCAGGGCCCATTCTGGTTTGCACACTCGTGGAGGATAGTGGGAATTATCTCTTACGGAGCCAGACTTGCAGATGTTATGACAAGGACATGTTGGTGGACCTGCTGCTGCCTCTCCTTAGCATCTCATGGAGAAGTCAGTCAAGGGCAGATTGTTTTCTGGCCTCTTCAGTGCAAATGTAACCCAGCTGAATTCACTTCAGATCAACTCCTTGAGCATTTGTTGCATATCTTCCCTGCCTAGAATGACCATCCCTGACATGAATATCCCAAATCTGAAATGCTACAAAATTGGATGTGTTTTGAGTGCTAACATAATGCCTCCAAGTGGAAAATTCTATGTCTGACCTCAGGGGATGGGCGGAAGTCAAAATGCAGGTGCACTAAAACTTTCATAAAAAATTACCTATAGGCTATGTGTATTAGAAACATAAGTGAATTTGAGTTTTAAACTTGGGCCCCATCCGTGAGATACCTCCTTCGTATATGTAAATGTTCCCAAATCTAGAAAAACACCAAATCCAACATCTCTCTGGTTCCAGACATTTCTGATAAGAGATTCTCACAGCAGCTTGAAACAACACCTGTGGATAAGCTTCGCTTTCACCAGTCTGATACCCAGCATGGGATGGCTGGGCTCTGTGCTCGGGAAACCACCGGAGGGGCGCTGGGCCTTGATGAGGCTGAGGTCTCTGCTGGAGGCCTTTGGGAATTCCTCTCCTGGGACTCCATTCCTGGCAGATGTAGGACCCGCACGTCACTTGCTGGCTGGTGTCATCGAGCTGCTCTCAGCACCGCAGACTGCCCCAAGTCCTGACCATGTGGTCCCCTCTGTGTCTAGCGAGCGAAGATCTAGTTTTGAGGTTCTGACTTGCTCTTTCGCTGAGACAGAAGAAGAACCGTGGCTCAGGCAGTGGCCGTCTGGCCCTGGGGCTCAGTTTGTACGTGGCTGAGCTGGTGTGGGTGGGTCAGCTGCCTGGGATAGTGCTGGAGCCTGGGAAGGAAGCCTGGCCTGGGGGGATTATTAGCTGTGCTGGGCAGTGGGCTGGTGGCTGGGAGCTCTTGTGCCGGCTGCTTGCCACTCATCAGCCCTGTCGGTCTTTTGCTCAGCACATACTTATGGCTGCCTGCTCAGAGCTGGGGAGAAGCAGGACTCGTGACCCAGCCTCTGCCGCGCTTTTCCTTGAGCTGCAGATGGTCGCCGTGCCCATGCTTAGTTATTGGAGGCTTTTGAGGAGAAGCAGAGCTATATGGGCAGCGTGCAAGAGGATGAGAAGAAGGGAAGGAGAACCCGGGCATCCCTGCTGCTGCTGCTGGGGACCACGCGCGCCGTGCGTGGCAGGCCTTGGTGGTGTACCGCAGGGCGGACACCATATCCCCGTTAGTAACTGCAAACCGGGAGGCCCAGAGAATGCAGTCCCTGGCTGGGGCCCCATCAGGGCAGAGACGTGAAGAAACCCTTGCTCCTTGAGGAACACTGAGCACTGGGATGTGGACGGAAGTCGTGCGCCTCCATCATCTTGCCTGCTAACTGACCGGCACTCTCTGGCAGCGAGGGCCAGGCCTGGGTGTATTTGCTGCCTATCAGTGACAAAACAGACACTCTGCACTGAGGAAGTTGATAGCAGAAGGGTCAGGGGCTGGTTGTTCCTGCGTTTGATTCCCAATCATTTCTAACTCCCTGGTGCCTTGTGAAATAAACATGATTAACTCTGCGAGCTGGTTTATGGAGCCTCGTGGAGAGAAGGCCTGAGGACAGCTAATTTGATCAGAGGTGGAGATTTCTGCCCCTCGCCTCTGTGTTCAGGGCAGATAAACCGCAGGAAGGGCGGAGACACTTAATTAACCCTGTGATTCTCGCATGGGCTAATTAGCATATAGATGAGGGCAGCTCTCAGTTCAGCTCTGGCCCTACTCCTGTCTTTGTAAGGGGTGTGGGGTGCCCCAGAGGTGGCAGCCTTGGCCCAGTCCGCTGCAAGGCTCCCATTCCCGTTTTACTTTTATTTATTCATTTGTTCGTTTTTGTGATGTGGGACTGAGCCCAAGGTGTCGTGCATGCATGCTGGCCTTGCCCTCCCTCCCTGCGCCGCATCCCAGCCCTTCTTGTTTATTTATGTCCGAATTTGAGTATGGCAAGCACACTTAACGGCCTTTAAAGTGCACCGTACATTATGTTGAGTTATTTATTTATTTAGTGGTCCTGGGGATGAATCCAGGGCCTTGGCATTGAGCTATAGCCCAGTTATGTTTTAATTTTAAGACAGGGTCTCGCTAAGTCAGTAAGTTGCCCTGAGTTGGAACTTTCTCCTGCCTCAGCCTCCAGCATTCTGAGTTTGCGGGAATGGGCCACTGTGCTCAGCTTACTGTTGCCTGTAGGTGTGATGCTGTCCAGCAGTTCTGAATTTATTCAACGTGCTTGACTGAAACCACGTGCATCAACTCTGCATCCCTCCCTTCCTCTGGTGCCTGGCTGCTACCTCCTTGGATTCTACACCTTTGGCCCACTGTGCAGCACCTGCTCTTAGGGTGCATGCATTTGGTTTCTTTCAGGTAGGATCGTGCAAGATTTGTTTTTCTGAGCCTTGCCCTACCTTCACCAGTTCTCACAAAATTTGTCCTGAAAGAGAGGAGCATGGGCATGGCGGGGCCCAGGAGAGGGCCGTGTTGTATTTTGGCACCAGATCTGGATGTCGCCTGAGGCTGTGGGCTCCCGAGTGGTGTCCCTCGGTCCTGTCAGGTGGGCTCCCTCACACCGGGAGCACTGCCTGCTGGCTTCCCCGTGGCGGGCAGAGCCTCTGCGGTTCTGGGAGGATTTGTGAGCCCTAGCATGCTCAGCTACTTGAAGATGACTTTCTCTGCTGGGCTTTTTTGGAGAGGACCAATATCTAAGTGCTGTCCTCAAGGACTGGGGAGCCTTGGATGCCTCCCTCCTCCCTCCTGGAGCCTAGTCGTGGTGTCTTCTGTTCCCAGTCCCACCTGCTCGTGTTAGTGGGGGTCCTCATGGCCCAGCAGGGTCCCCTCACAGCACACTGTGCTGATGGCCAAGGGTGGAGCCTTAGACAGGGCAGGGGTACCGCCGGGGAACCTGCCTGCTCTGGCTCCTCCTGCCTCCTGGACAGCGCTGGGAATTCTGCCCCTCTAGAAGGGAAGACTTGGGCTTTGATAAACAAAAGCAGCGTGGATTAACAGATTCCTGGCTTGAGCACAGAATGGGCTTAGTGTGCGCACTCACATGTGTGAGTGTGCCCTAATACACAGTGGGGTCCCCCTGCTTGGTTTCTCTCTGACACATGGGAAGGGAAGGAGCACCCTCAAAGACAGAAGTGCTGGGCGTGGGGTACTGACCACACCCCCGGGCCTCGATGGGCTTGGTGTTTGCATCCACCTTGTGCATGAGTGAGGTGTGATGACATTGACATCTGTCAGTCCCAAGTTGCTCATCCCTGAAATACGGATAATGATACCTACTTCATGGACACTGTCCCTGGTCCTCATAGGAGGAAGTCCATGGGGTATGACTGCCTCACCATATTACAGATGGGGCGTTGCGTCTCACTGGACCCAGAACCATGAGTAAAACACAGAGCCGCTGGGCTCTGAGGTCCTGGTTCTAGTGGGGAGGGTAGAGGGCCCATGAGGGGTGCGTGCATGTGCTTTGAGTGTACCTGTGCGCGTGTGCACTTGTGCTCCTGTGATGTGTGCTTTGGAACATGCATGTGTGTGGGCGTGGGTGTTCAATTGCCCACAGTCCTGTCCAGCTGCTCTGTGGAGAGTGGGACCTGTCCCACAGCTGCGAGAAAGCCCAGGCAGAGATGACAAGTAGCCAGACATTTTTTCAATGGAAATTTTCTCTTGAGATAACTGTACATTCGTGTGAAGTTGTAAGAGATCATAATGACACCCTGTATGTGGCCTTTACCTGGTCCCTCCATCCCTGCCAGAATGACATTTTCCAAGCTCTGGCATCAAGATCACAAACTATCCTCACACTGACACAGCCCACTGACATTGCTTTGATTTCCCCGGTTTTACTCCGTTCCTCTGTGTGCGGGGCTGTGTGTACCTGTGGGGTGCGAGGGATTCTGGGCAGCTCGAGCTTTACTGGGAGCTGGAGGGGCTGCATGGGGGAGTCCTTCGTGGATGTGTCTGTCCAGTGTACAAGGTCACTGTCCCAGCCTCGGGGGAAAGAGCAGCCTGGAGGGGGCAGCGTGTCTAGGTGAGGAGTGTGGCCAGAGGGTGCTGAGGGGCAGCGGCCTTGTCTTATCTGGAGGTAACAGCTGCTGGGCGAGGTTTGGTGGGATTTACAGGGAGGCCAGTCCCTAAATGGCAGAGATGTGCCATTTGTGTGGTCTATTTTTAAAAGAATAGTATGTGTGAAATCTGAGTTTGGCAACAGTGGGTTTTGGAGCTAGTGGTTCTCAGTATGCAGTGAAGATAAACAGGATCTGATGCTCTTTGGCCATCTGTGACTCATCAATGGAATCTGTGTGTCGTGTGTGTGTGTTTGTGCCTGCATGTAAATTTACACCTGTGTAGGGTCACGCATTCCCCCACTGCAGTCAAGATGCTGAACCAGTCTGGCACCAAGTCCCTGCCTGGTGGTATTTTGGAACTGACCACTAGGTACAAACCTCTCATGTCCTGCACTGTCCTTGACCGCTGCCAATGGCCAATCTGTTCTGCGTTTCTACAGCTGTCCCTTGATAGCCCAAAGAATTGGGTACAGAAGCGCCCAGCACACCAAAATCCTAGGGTGCTTAAATCCTTTGTACAAGTAACATCGTATCTACACAAAACCTGCACACATCCTTCCAAGTACTTTTAAATCATCTCTAAATTACTGGGGACATGGAATACAGTGTAAGTAGTTGTTATGCTGTAATGTTTGGGGAATACGTGTTCCATTCAGGTGTACTTTAAAAATATTTTCCATCTAAGGATTGTTGAACCTGAGGACTCAAGACCAACCGTGTTACCTCGTCACAGGGTTGCAGAAGAGGAATCACACAATATGTGACCGCTTGGATTGGCCTGTCACTCAACACGGGCCCCTGGGGAGTTGTACAGGGTTGTGCTCTGGGCTTGCTCTGCTGTATTGCAGAGGGGGTTCCAGGGATGCACAGGCACTATCTGTTTAACCACCCTCCTGCTGGAGGACACCTGCGCTGGCTCAGGTGTTTGGCTATAACAACTGGAGTTTCTGTGAGCAGTGTGTGTACCTCAGTTTTAATTTCTCGAGGTTAGTGTCCAGGGACACATGTTAATTACTTATTTATTTATTGGTAGCAGGAATCAAATTCAGGGCCTCACGCTTACCAGGCAGGTGCTGGGCCGCTGAGCTGTATCCCTAGCTCTGGTTTTTTAGAAAAGAAACCGCCCAACTGGTTTTCTGTTCCTAGGAGCGTAAGTGATGTGGTTCCGCACCTCCCAGCTTACGGTCTTGTCACTCTTTTAGTTTGGTAGGTGCATGGTGATAATCTTCTGGTTCTAACTCATGTTTGCTGATGTGAGTAATGCTGTGGAAAGTCTTTTGAGATGTTTATTTGATATCTATATGTTCTGTTCAGAGACTTTCCCTGTGGTTTTTGCATATTTCATTGGATTTTTAAAAATGTTGAACTCTGATTGCTTTTATGTATTTCAAGTGTTTTTAAAATTGCTTTTATTGGTACCTTTTAGATATGCAAAATGATCACATTCATCATAGAGAATCTGTACCTCTACATGATGCATCTTGATTCTTCTTTTTTTTCTGCTTTCCTTTCAACCTCTCTTCCCCTCCTTATTACAAAAACTTTGTGTCCATTTTTACTTTTTTATCTTGTTTTCTTTTTCTTTCCTTCTTTCCCCCTCCTCCCTCCCTAGTTCTCCTTCCCATTTGAATATTTTCTTCCTATTTCACAGTATCTATTGTACATTTTGGCCCTATTTACCCTTTCAATCTCTCACACCAGAGAATATAGTACTTAAACATGCATGTCTGGTTTATTTCACTTAAGGATATGGTCTCAAGGTGCATCCATTTACCTAGAAATGTCTCAGGTTTCTTCTTCTTTATGGCAGAGAACTACTTTAGTGTATAAAAAAAATCACATGCTCTTTATCTTTTCATTGATTGATGAGTATTTGGGATGTTTTCAAGTTTTTGCTATTACAAACTGTGCCAGTATAAACATAGGCACACATATTTACTGTAGTATGGTGTTTTTAATCTTTTGGGAAGATACCAAGAAGGAATGGCTGGGTCAAATGGAAACTCTAGTTTTAGCTTTTTGAGGACTCTCCACACTGATTTCCACAGCACTTACACCTGTCTACACTCCCACCAACAGTGGGGAAGGGTTCCTTTTACCCACGGTCTCTTAGCCTCTTCAGTACTTGTGATCGGTTGATTTCTCAGTAATAGCCATTCTTTTTGAAGCAAGATGGAATCTCAGCATTATTTTAATTTGCTTCTCTTGAAGGATCAGTGATGTTGAACATTTTTTCATGTATTTATTTGATGTTTCTACTTAATTATCTGAGAAGTGTCCATGCATTTCAGATGCCTATTTTTATGATTGGGTCTTTAAATTTGGGAGGTCTGATATCTTTGAGCTCTTTGTATGTCCTAGATATTAGTCCTTTGCCTGAGGGACAACAGGTAAAAATTTTTTCCCACACTGTGAGCTGTCTCTTCACATCATTGGTGAATTCTTTTGTTGTGCAAAATCTTTTTTTAAAAATAAGATAAAATCCCAGTTACTGATTTTGCGTGATATTTTTGGTGCAATCAGGGTTTTGTCTTTGCCTACATCTATATCTTCAAGAGTTGTGTCTGTTTTCTCTTCCAGCAGATTTAGTGTTTGTGCTGTCATATTTTGTATTTAAATCTTCAATCCATTTAAATTTTAGTTTAGTGCATGGTCTAATTTTAGTTGTTTGCATGAGGAAAGCCTGTTTTTCTAGCACCACTTATTAAAAGCTGTCTTTCTTCCAGTGAAGGATTTTGGCCTCTTTGTCAAAGATAAGGTCACTGAGTATTCAGAATGGTTTCTGCATCTTCCAGTCTGTTCCATTTATTGATCCAGGGGTCTATTGGGGAGGGCAGTGCTATGTTGTTTTTATCACAGTAACTTTGTAATACAAGTTTAAGTCCGGGATAGTAATGCCCCCTGTCTTGTCTTTGTTGCCCAGATGTGCTTTTGCTAGGTCTCATCTGTTTCCAGATGAGTGTTAGGAATGGTTTTTCCAGTTCTGTGAGGTACGCTACTGGTGTTTTGATCGGGACTGCATTACATTTATATAACACTTTTGAGACAATGGCCATTTTCACTATATTGATTTTTCCTACCCAGTTTAACTGTAGAAACTGTCTAATTTCTTTGATTTCATCTGTGACTCACTAGTTGTTCAGGAGAATGTTAGTTAATTTTCATGTGTTTATGAAGTTCTTGTGGTTTCTTTTGCCATTGATTTCCAGTTTCATTGCACTGTGGCCTGATAATATGCATGGGATGGTTTCAGTTCCTTTTACCTGAGCATAGTCTATGAACTAGTATGTGGTATATTTTGAAGAATGTCCAGTGTGCACCTGAGAAGAATGTGTATTTCATTGTTGTGTGGTGGAATACTCTGTAGTCATTTACTAAGTCTGTTTGTTTAAAAAGTTTGGTTAGTTTCTGATTTTTCTTGTTGAGTTTTTGTTTAGTTGATCTATTTGTGACAGTGGGATTTTGAGTTATCCCATTATAATTTGTATTAGTACTTATTTGAATTTTCATGTCTCTTAATATTGGTTTTATATAGTAGGGTGCACCAGTATTTAGTTTTGTGATAATTTGTGATTGCTCCCTTAACTAGGATGTAATGAACTTCTTTGTCTCTTCTGATCAATCTTGGCTTGAAATGCCCTTATTCTGCAAATAGAATAGGAACAAGGATAAGTATTGACTTATCCTCATCATGTTACTTTCCTGTTGTTGGTTCCCTTTCTTTCCCCTCTGTTTATTGTTTGCCTTGCCTGGTGGATTCATTCTGTTGGGGTTCATGGAGTTGTAGTTCTTGTCACTTTCTAGAATGTCCTTCAAAACATTTTGAAGGGCTGGTTTGGTAGTCATGAATTTCTTCAGGTGTTTCTGTCATGGAAGTATCTTATTTCTCCATCAATTTTGAAAGATAGTTTTGTGATATACATCAATCTGGGTTGGAGTTTGCTTTCTTTTAGGATATGAAATACTTTACTCCAAGTGCTCCTTGCCTTGAAGGCTTGTGTTGAGAAATCTGCTGTGATTCTGATGGGCATTCCTGTATAAGTGATTTGTTTTTGTTTCCTAACAGCTTTTAATATCCTGGTTTTGTGTTGAATTTCTTGAATCTTGACTAATGTGTGTAGGTCTAATTTTTTTCTGATCATGGCTAATTGGAGTACTACGCGCTTCACTTACCTGTATGTTAAATTCTTTTTCCCTGCCAGGGAAGTTTCCTGCCATTACTTGTGTGAACAGGGTTTTTATGTTGTTTGCACAATCTCCTGCTTTTTCATTGATTCTGATGAATCTTATGTTATTATTTTTTTCATCATCTAGCAGCTGTAAAATAGATTTTTTTGTGATCCTTTGTTATTTTTAAGAAATCTTTCTTTTCATGGTTGCTAACCACAGTCCTCTCTTCTAGATCTGATATTCTGTCTTCATATTGGTTCATTTTAATGAGTATACTTTTAATAGAATTTTTAACCTCTGGATATCTGTTTGAATCTGTTTTATGGATCCCATTTATTTCTGACATTGGGCATTCATGGATTCCATTATTTTCCTCTGCTACTCTGTGCTTTTTTTGGTCTGTACCTATTCTAGATTCATTTACCATGTCCATCATTAGAAAAAGTATCATCTCTGTAGTTATCTGAGAAATTATCTCTGATTTAATTTTTTTCTAAAGCCTCATTCGTTTTATACTGTTACCATTTCAGATAGTTTTAGTGGGTTGCTTTTAAATTCTTCCACCTCATTGCCCCATGGGTTTTCTTTGGGTGAGCGGGAAGTCTGGGATTATGTCTTGCTTCTGCATCTTCTCATTTTCTATGTATTTTTTAAAGTTTAATTTCTGTGCTGATGTTTGTAAATTGCTTGTGGTAGGCAGTTTTATTGCTAGTATCAAGAACCCTTAGGAAATGATTACTTCTCAGACATGTGTTCCATGTGTAGCTGGCTTTTGGGCTTTCAGTCTGTGTGAGACTGTACCTCTTTAATTTATTGGGGATGAGAAGTTGCTCCCTATATGACCTAGGGCCTGGTTCTTTGGCACTGACCTATAGTATTGTTTATGACCTCCCGGCAATCTCAGTCTTGGTGTACAAGGAAGAAAAACTGATTAGACCAAGGTTTTACATAACATGTTTAACCAAGGTTAAACATAACAGGTTAACAGTTATGTTTAACAGTTATGTTTAACCTTGGTTAAAGTAGTACAATCAGTAATAACAATACCATCAAACAGTATAGAAAGTGACAAACCATGGCAACTATTAATTTGCCACCTTTAAATTTGTGAACAAAATCTGTAGTTCTATAACAAAATCTAAAACAAACCAGAAAATTGTATACAATCAACATTCTCTCAATATGGCAATTTTCCTCTCAGGGGAGAAGAGCTAAAAGGGATAATGGGAAAAATAGAGGAATAAAGAAAAAGATACTAGAAGCAAGACTAGAGGAAAAAGGAATATTGCACAAACAAGTAAACTGGTTAAAGAGACAGGAAGAATAGAAAGAAGTAAGAAACAGAAACAAGAACAGAACAGAACAAAACAAGAACAAACTAGAAACAATGTTCACACTCATATAAAAGCAGGAACAAACAACCAAGCAAAAGATAAAGGAAAACTAAGGAAGAAGAGAAGAAAGTGCCTCAGAGCGTCTCTTCTGTCACTGTAAACAGAGTGGGCAGGCACAGCCGTGATCCATGCTGACTGAGTTCAGCAAGTCAGCAGGTAAGTTGTGGTGGGATGACTGAGGATCCCAGCAAGCCCATGCCTTCAGTTCCACTGAAGCTCAGGCTGCTTCTGGCTTTTGGCTGTGAGGGTGGATCCACTGTCCAGCCCACCACACTCAGGGTGCCGCATGTCAGCTTTAACACTGTTCCTTGCTTGCTTGAACTTGGCTGCACCTCACCCTGACACTGGGGTCACTAGATGGAGCCAATCCACATCTTCTCTGAGTTCTGTGTTCAACTGGCCCCTTTCCAACATAGCAACTGACCAGTCACCCTCTCCCGGGAGCATCCGAACTGGAAAAGCTCACCGGTCAGTACAGTCTGCAAGGCCCACTGCTCTGTTCTGCTGATGCATTTCTCTGTGGAGGCCTCTAGGGTGGCCAGTAGTCACTACGCGTCTGTAGGTTGAAGCCACCCCTGCCCCACTGTGAGCAGGGGCTCAGGGAGAAAGCACTGCTTGCCACATCCCTCTTCTGCATCGAGGTCCTGTCTTTAGCTGTGGGCTCCAATTCTTGTTTCAGATCCTTACTTGGGTTGAGGGGACCCAGTTCTCTGTTTCTTCTCTCTCTCTTTTTAAAATTTTATTTAAATAGAAAAGAAAACAATAAACGGGAGCAACAATGCAGAATTCCAAGGAAAAAAGGAAAAGAACAACAACAGCAAAAAAAACCCTAAGAAATTATTACTTGACAAATTACATAGTGACTTCTTGGAAATAGTTGTTCAAATTACAAAGTTAAAACATGTAAAGTAGACATTCAAACAGTGAGACTGTTAACAGTTCTGCTCCACGATCTGAGAAAGACAGCAATATGGTCATCCATCTTACCCACTCAGATATACATGCAATTATATCAAAAGGGTAAAATTAAACACAACAAAACAGAACAAAGCAGGTCACAAGAAAGCAATGTAAGAGACATAAATTTCAAAGCTAGATCATCGGAGATATTCACTCTCTATCGTATTGACTCTTGTTTTCTTCCAAATAGTTGTCTCTATTGTCACATACAGGGAATTCACATGAAACAACCTAGTATGGAATTGATCTGAGCAGGACAAGGAGGGCATTTCAGGTCTTCAAGACCAGACATTAGGGAAGCCAAGAATGGCTGTCATAGTGTCTCTCGCTCTCTTCAAAACAGCTGTCCATACCTTCATGTGTGTTGAACTTAAACAAAACAAAACAAGCTAAAATCACTTTAAACAAAAAATGATAGTTTTGCTGGATTTCACATCATGACATTATGGAATCAGCACTGGGTACTGTAGTGTCTCTTTTTCTTCAAAGTAGTTGTTCATTGCAACATGTGTTATATAATTGGTTCTCATAAACTGTTTATAAGCTCTACACATGCATGAGTCTCTACGTGTATATCTATCTTTTCTGTATTACAGGGAAAAACAAAACAAAGCAAGACAAAACAAAACAATTCCTAGAAAAGCATGAAGCAAAAAGTCATATAAAACCACAATACAATGTGATCTACAATGGTTACCATGGTGTCTCAGCAGAGTATAACAACATTAATAAACATGAAGCATTGGAGATATTATAAGACTTCAAAAGCAAGTAATAATCAAACCAGACTGGGTGTGTTAGTGAATCTTGTCATCTTCAGTGTAGTTGCCTATACTCTTAGACTTGATGCTATCAATTATAACAGATTTAAATAAAATCAGTCAATACAAAGTAGCAATCTAACAAACTAGATTCAAATAAGATCAGTCATAATAGGACAGTATAAGTTATACAGGGCTTCAGATTAAGTTGATAGGAAATTAAGGATGATTACCATATTACGTCCTCTTATTTTTGGGATAGCTGAATTTGTCCTCAAGTCTAGTGTAAGTAGACAAACTGAAACAGCATGTAATCTATCTAAGCAAAGTGATGAGAATAATGTAGATTTTAAATGTTGTTACCCAATTAACAATATCCTCTGCCTTCCTTTTTTAGACAATTCCTCTCCTTTCACTCCCATAGGGTGTACTGTTTATTTAGGGTCCCACTGCCTCCCTATATAGAGCAGCTCAATGGACCCCATCTCCTGATCTACTCTGCCTGTGTTTCTCTCTGTTAATATTTCAAGGCCATCTATACTAGAGATTACAGCCAATCTTCCCTGCCTTATTTCTGCTATTCTGTTTTTCTGCCATTAGTTGTCTATTTTTCTGTTCCACTCCACTGTCTACCCCATTCACTGAGGCCTCTCTACTACTGTTCCTGAAATGCTCGTATTCTTTTTGTCTCTCTCTAAAATGTCCTTCAGTATTTT